>JAUMHI010000053.1:15478376-15492294 GCA_032359435.1 Enteromius unitaeniatus | reverse complement strand
ATATAAAACGTTTGAATTTTATTTAATGTTTAAATCGTTTTTTTTCTTGTGATGTAAAGCTGAATTATCAGCATCATTACTCTAGTCCAATGTCACATGAACGTACAAAAGTCATTTGGATATGCTAATTTGCTGCTCAATAATTATTTCTTATGATTTGAAAATGGTAGTCCTGCTTAAAATTCCTGTATGAACTGGGATATACAGTATTTAGTTTTTTTTAGGATTCTTAAGGACAAAAATTTATTTGAAGCAAATATTTTGTAACAGACATGTTTTAAAATCATTTTTGATCAATTTAATGCATTTTTGCTGCATTGAGAAAAAAAAAAAAAAAACAATCTTACAGGTATTATACCTTTAAATTTCCTTTTTACATCTACTTTCAATGTATGGAAAAGATCAGCTTGGACATTTTTTCATTTTCTGCTGCAGCAGGAATATACATAACAGCAGGGTCAGACATTAAAGGGTAAAGGATGACAAAACTTTCTTCTATTTTATTTTGTTTGATGGTCTGTTCCTTTAAATTTGCAAATGCTACTGGAATAAATTTTTGCACTTTAGAATTTAATTTAGGCTCAAGCTTTTCTCTATGAATCCATTACAAAGTCTGGAGCAGTTTCAAATATGCATAAACCACCATGAATTTAGTTAATGAAACATTTGGAAGCCAAATGAGAAATGAATGTAATTTATTTGAATCATTGCCGCCTTTGAGTCAGACCTCCATGCCGGCACCGGCTGGTATCACGTTTGTAATACCAATTCCACTCAACGTTTCTCTAGTAAGGTGTTCCTATCAGCAAATACTTAATTTAAATGAGCACAAAAACACATTCAAAGGGGAATCAAACAGTATGGCATTTGATGCCCTGTGATTATTTTGGAAATGAAGTAAAAAGGAAAAAAAGTTCTCTCACGCCAAGACTCCCTCTTAAATGTCATTTTGATTTACAAAGATGAGTGAGGCTGTGAAGACGAGAGCAAATTCTGCCCCATTTAGAGTAACAGACTGAGCTAATGTGCTGAGCTAAGGATAAGGAATTAGAAAAATTCAATTTTTGAGCGTGTCAAACATTTTGTTGCTGAAAGTGACATCCCTGGCCATAAGGAAAGTACAGTGAGAAAAGAAACTAGGTCACTGCTAAGGGTTGCTATTCGGTTTCATTCAAAATATCTCCCTAGAGAAACGTTTATAGTTGTAAAAAACACTTCAACTCTCTGTGGTATTAGAATAAAAAGGTAAAAATGCCTCAGTTGTCTAGCAAAAAGTTCACACAAATAACATCATAAAATATTTTTATTTATTAATACTTACTTTAGAATATTTAACATTTTGAATTGAATTGACTCAATGTAAACTGTTTTTGAATAAATAAATAAACAAATAAATAAACACATAAGGCCTGTACACACCGGAGAAGAATATTGTGTGCGAATATCGTCAGTGTTTTCGTTGTTCATACCCACGTGATTTTCCCTAACAATAAGCCGACAGCACTTAAAGGTACCGTATGTAGGATTGACACAGAGTGGTTGAAAGACGTTTTTTTCACCCAGCCCTCCTACTTAGGCTTGACGCACACACAGGTTGCCCAATTGAAGACAGCAACTAGAACAAGCGCAATGATGATGGAATGCACTGTGTTTATGCAGAGCAGGCAACCTGGAAGCTGAAAAACACTACTGACTTTGTGATTGGGAGATAGATGGGAGGGTGGCGCTTCAGACCAAAACAAAAAATGACAACATAAACATCAGTTGAGGGCTGCAACTGCGCTTTTTAAATGAGAATATCCAGGCTGTACTACTACTGTCAGTGATATGAGTACTTTTAATTAACATGTTTTCTTAATTGAACATAACAGAGACATTTTATGATTATTACAATACATTTCTTACATACGGTACCTTTAATGAAAAACAGAAATATCCTGGTACACAAGGTGGTGCTGTACAACTTTTTATGATTTAGACACTCACTGATCACACAGAAGAAGAATGGAGCCGGAAAATGCGCTGGTCAAAATCATTCACACGCTTCTTTGTTAACAGAAAAACATGGATCTTCTTCATCTAATTCATGTGCTCGGCGAGACCGTTTCGTGTTTGAGCGCCATCAAGCTGTGTACTGTAGCTTCAGCAGCTTCAAGCACGTGAACAAAGGCAGCTAATTTTATTGGTCGGCCAGTTTTTAAGGCGGCACGTCAAACAAGTAAAAAGACAACCAAGGTGTTGTTTAAAATGTATTATGTTTGATGCTCCGGTTTTTACGCTTCGGTGTGCACACTCACATTGCTCAATCATGAAATAATTCCAGCTCTAACAGACCAGTGTATCACAGACACACATCAACACCCCAGCCAAAGCCCATCTGTCTCTCTTAACGAGTTCACCAAGATCCCGGGATTGAGCCGAGGACAACCGCATCTGATTTTAATAGATCTTTGGTTCACAGACCCTCCCAGTTACATCAGAAGTCTTCTGTCTCGCTAAGGAGAAAAGGCCTCAGAGCAAAAGGAGAACTGTGGAAAAAAAAAAAAGATGCTGCCACTTCATTTGGCCATCTTTCATTTTCAGGAGTCGATGTGCATTAGAGCTGTTATCTCTGTGAAGATATTGTCACGGGTTATTATCTCCACACTAATCAGACATTACAGTAGATCTCATTATTGAGGAACAGTCACAACAGTTGCACACCCAGCAGCTCAGACATGCATTTCATTTGTATAAATCAAATTTATTATGTAAACATGTTTGAGCATAATAAGAACGCCAGCACTTTAAGGATACGGATGAATGGATGGATGGATGGACAGACAGAAAAAAGAAGTGTTGACACAGATGCATTTATGCCATGTCTGATTTAAACTCAGTGCTGTCAGAGTTGACTTGATTTATGTGATTGTTTTGAATCAATCTTAACTTGATTCCACCACTTTTAAAGTTTAAATAATTTTAAAATGGCTTTGAAAGATTTTAAGATTTAAGATAAGTTATGATTGCTGGTGCTTCTTTTTTCTTTTCTTTTTTCAGTGTCACATGGTCCTTCAGGAATCACTCCAATATGAGGACAAAAAGCAAAAGGCAAGAATATAACAAAATACACAAATAAAAGCATGCAGGAAAGCTTCCTGGGGAACTTTAGCTTTCACTATTTAACAACAGAGTTGGAACCCATTCCACAAAGACATGCTAGAATCTAAAACAAACTGTATTGTGTTTAACAAATGACAGAAAATCATGCAGCATTCAAACTTTTCACAATTTTTACCCCAAAAAGTTCTGCTTTGGGTAAAAGAATCTATGAAAATAAGCTCAAATCTGCACAACAGTAACATAGTGGTGGATAAAAACCACTTGTGTGGCAAATCCCTAGTTGTATAGGCCGCAAAGCAGCTGCCTTAACAAAGGGACGAACCCGGCCACTGTGAGGGCTAAAATAATTCAAGCATACTGTTATGGAGAAGTGTGAGGTCAGTATAACCTTCCCAATCTTGAGTTAGGCTATTTACCATCAGAATTAATGAGGAGGATAATGGCCAGACTCACAAACAAGTGTTCAGACAAACAAACAGCCGCTTCCCGTCCGTTCTGACCTCCACAGCTCTTGTCCTTACAGGCCACCTTTCAGCACACCTGAAAACAAGGATTAGCATTTCAAACGAGTTGTCCCTAAACAAATTCTCTTCATGCAGCAGAAATACAAATGCAAAAGAAAGATGAAAGTTCAGTCTGCATTTTTTAAAATAATTGGCAGATATGGTTCCATAAAGAACTTCTAACATCCTTAAAAAAGTTAAATTTTGATAGTCCAAACAGACAGTTTATAGTTAGACATTCTACTAACTATAAGTAACTTTATAACTACATGTAAACTACACATCAACTAATTCTTATTCATTTGCAACTACATGTCTATAACTGTCAGAGTAGGCTTTTCAGGTAGTTTTAGTGTTCAAAATAAAGTGTAAGAAATTATTAAGCAGACAGGGGCTTTCATACTGCATGACTTTACAATAGGAACAATGTGTGCACGACCGGAGTTCTCACGTGAGACTGGAATTATTATAAAAAATTATATCAAGCAAAAGAAGCTTGTCATACAAACTGCATGTGTGCTCATTTGCAACAAAAAGAAGATTATAGAGGAGGATATTTACCTTCCTTATCTTCGTAACTCCTCCCCTAACACCCCGCTGCCCTGGATGTTGCTCTCTCATTGGCTGTAGGTAATCACTGATGTTATTCAGAACACAGATTCAAATAATTAGCATGCCAAATATCTCACGGGTGTCGGCGATATGACAGTGATTCTCTCAGATCGTGTCTTTGATAGTTCACACTGTGTGATTGTCACTCGCATGCACGAGCACCGATTTGCTTGTGATTTCGGGCATTTGTCGGCGAGTTAAAATTGGGGCTAAAATCGTGCAGTCTGAACTCGGCATAACAGTACTCTTATGACTGCTAGTTGACATTAAGTTGCAAAGTGACTTACTGTTAGTAGAATGTCTAAAGTGGAATATCCAAATACAGTGTTACCCTTGAAGCACACAAAGCGTAAAATGTAAACGAAGTATGAAATTCTTAAAGAAATGTTGCCCCAAAATAACTTTTCAGTGAACAGTTCTTAAAAGACTGAAGCGTAAAGAACATTTTAATAATCTAAAAAACCTTGTGTAGAATGGAAATGTTTCATGGATGTTAAATATCCTTCATGGAACCATTAACACTCTTTAAAATAAGGATAAGCATTTTTAAGGTTGTGGATGACATCACAATGGTTCCTCATGCTACCAATGATGATTCCATGAGGAGCCATCAATAGAACCTTTTTTATTACACAAAATGTTAAATTATCATAAAGTTCTTAAAAAAAACCCTCTTTTTAGAACTCTTCATTAAAATGTTCTTTATGGAACCCAAATAGATTATTTTATGGCATTATTGAAAAAATTAATATTTTTGGAATCTTTATTGTAAGTGTAGTGTAGGTGGAAATGTGAACTTCTCATTGTCAAAACCAAATCATGACACCTTCAAGAGTGCTGTTTGAAGACCCCACGGCATGAAAACGGCAATGTGGGAAATGGAAATAGGAAACATGTCAGTACAGGAAAGAAAACCGGCCATGACCACACTGCATGACATCTTTAAAGACTTCAGCTGATGTGTCCACACTTTTGCTCTAGGTGCCCAATGAGATCATGGCGAGCACAGGGACAGACTCTGAGATGGAATGACATGGCAGATTCTTCAAAGTGTGTATGTTTCCTGCCCTTGAGTGCAGACAAAAATGGAAGCAAAGGAGTCATGCTGCATCTCCAGGGAGGATGGAAAAGCAGGCTACATCTGGCCCTCAGAGCACTGGGAAATCAGGTGAGGTGAGTAAGGTCAGCGTGAAGGACTTGAAGGGTGAAGGAGGAAAAGAAAGGACACGGTGGCTCTTAGAGAGAACAAGTTTACAGGGAAACAGAAGCTACAGGAGTTCCTTTAGCTTAAGCGATAAAGCACATCGGAAGCAATTCAAGGATCAGAAGTACACTTTCCCAAAGAACAAACCTACAGATAAAATGTGCACAAGTCTCTTGTGCTCATGAAGGCTTAATTTGTTTGATTAAAACAGAATTAAAACCGACCTGGTTTTAATGGCATAAACTTACGTTGAAGTATTTTTTAGTGAGGCACAAAATATGTACATACAGTATCCAGCTTCATATCTATGGGTTTTCATAAACGGTAGGTTTGTTCGGTAGCTCACGGTGCACCTGAGAGACTAGGAGCTCCAGTTTGAATTCTGTGTAACTAAGGTTTGACTAATAGTTAAACGTTTTGCATTTGTTAACATTATCGAGTATAGTTTAGGGTTGGATTTGGTGTAGGGCATATTTCCAACATGATAGAGCATTAACTTTTAACAACAGTCCACAGATTTTTGAATACTGAACTACTGCAATACATACCTATATCAACATAATAAAACTGTGCCAGGGCTCACATACTGAACCAGTGTTTTAGCGCCACTCAGTGGACATTTCTCTTTGAAACTGCAGGGGAATGTGCAGTAATTAGATTAGATTAGATAGATAGAACTTTATTAATAATGTACATAAAAACAATGTTGCATAAAAAAATGCACAGAGGTACATATTTTATAGACCAGGTTGGTAACAATAACAATGTTGTGAAATATTACAATTGAAAAAACTGTTCTATTGTCTTTTTAAAATGTCATTTATTACTGCGATGCAAAAGTTTATTATGTGCAACTTTAATACTTTAATGCATAATACTTTAATGCTTGTACACAAAAATACATGCACAACAGAAACCTGTGACTCTTAACACAGTTCAAGTTCATTCATTCTTTTAATTGTCATACACGCCCTTAGATTCACTGCATGCGTGATTTAAGCTAAAACAAGCTGGAGTACATTGTTAAAAAACGCAGTTATTTTAGTCGTGCTGTTCAGGGAGGAGAAGCTGCTAAAATCTCATTTGATGCAATATTCCTTAAATAAGATATTTAGAACTTTAAATGAAGGAAGTCAAAGCGATTTATAACACAAACCAATCTCAAATTTTTACATCAAATGTACTGTTAGATCAGATTCACTTTCAGAATGGTTCAGAAATCTAGCATCCCATCAGATGCAAAGATATCTTCATTTGTGAAGGAATGCTTGCAGAATACACAACATTTAAAAAATGTGAACACAAATCCTGCAAATAAGATTTCGCTTCTAGCCCTGAAATTATAGCAAGCATCCCAGTGGTAATTGCATTTCGATCGAAATGGAAGGCTTGTTTGGTATTTTCTATGAGTTGGCATCTCCACTTCATAGGAAACGAAATGAAAATGTCCTTGGGCTCGCCCATGGCTGATTGCTCTAGAACATGTCTTGCCTTCTGGTTGGAAAGGCGTGTAATGAACAACACATGAGCTGGCACGTGTGGATAAACGCTACGATATTGTAACTAATGTGCTGTCATGCTTTATCATCCATTAGATGTACCTTTCAGGACAGCTATGCATGCACTCCAGTGATACCGATGTGAGGGTAAAAGTGCCTTAAAAATAAGAGATGCTCTTTAGCATAAAATGATGCACAATAGGCTACCACTAGAAACAAGATAAATATTCACAGACTGTACATTTGAACTGCAAATACTGCCTTCCATAAAAAAATAAATAATAATAATAATAATAATAAATAAATAAATAAAAAGACTTGTTTCAGACACTTTGTTTGTTTGTTTGTTCGTTCATTAAAAAAAGATAACAGGGCTTAACAAAAAGGTTCCCCTGCAGTCAAGTTCACTCCGACGTTACATATGGGATCTCGCCTGAGAGACTAATCGTCTTCGAATCTTTGGAAAAGGCCAATGAATATTGGCGTGCAATAATCACAGCCAGGTGCACCTTATCACGATGTGAGTATAAGAGGGGACGGCTGGATTGCACATGCAGCTTTTCGCTTTCGAAGCCTCGTCTAAATGCATCAAGTCTGTTGGAAGAGAATCTTCAAGGAAAGAGTTCCTGTCAAGTTCAGTTCCTGAGCCGTAAAGGTTTCTCCGGCAGGCTGCTACATCCTTGCATGTGATGGCTACACTCCAAGTGTACCAAGCCAAAGCACAGAAAGAACTGCATGAAGGTGGGTCTGACCAAGAAGTTCATGCCGCAACAGACTTCGCTCTTCGGACGACGAAGGTTGCTGCACGTGCCATTGGTCAGGTGATGTCCACACTAGTGGCTCAGGAGTGACACCTTTGGCTCAATCTCGCTGAGATGGCCGACGTTGACGCGCCCATCTCAAAAGGTTGGCCTCTTGGAGGACTTGTCGAGGACTTTACCCAGGAGTTCTCAACAGTTCAGCAGCAGATGGAGGCACACGATGCTAGGCTGGCTGCACGACGCAGAGCTGGCCGCGGGTGTGGGTCGCTGCCTGTTCCTCAGGGCCCGGCCGGGAACAGATTTTCTCCTCAGATGCGGACCCGGAGCCCTGGATCGACAGCGCGGAAACCAGTAGAGAAAGTAAGGGCTGGTTACAGCTCCCCAACCCGTCGCGGT
The DNA here is from genome assembly GCA_032359435.1 of Enteromius unitaeniatus. Classification (NCBI taxonomy): domain Eukaryota; kingdom Metazoa; phylum Chordata; class Actinopteri; order Cypriniformes; family Cyprinidae; genus Enteromius; species Enteromius unitaeniatus. The sequence continues at coordinate 15,484,217 of JAUMHI010000053.1, read as the reverse complement.
GGTTGAAACGGACGGTACGATTCGGCTATGCGATTCAGTTCGCCAGGTGAGGTCAAGGTTTTACAGTCCTTACTTCATCATGCCTAAAAAGAGCGGTGGGTTGAGATCCATCCTGGACCTCAGAGCCCTGAACTGGTCCCTCCTCAGGCTGCCATTCAGCATGCTCCCGCCCGAAGCACATACTAACATGCATTCGGGCCCCAGGATTGGTTCGCAGCCTTTGACCTGAAGGACGCCTACTTTTACGTCTTGATTCTACCTCACCACAGACCCCTTCTTTGGTTTGCGTTCGAGGGTCCAGCGTATCATTTCATTTCTATGAAAAAAAAAAAAAAAAAAAAAAACGAATTGTTTTCCTGTCGACGCCACCCCAACCCATGCTTCAACTTTAAAATACTGGGAAAGTATAAGTTAGCATCCCGACGGGGCCCCTACCTGGCCCCTAGGGCGTTGGGAAAGGTTATGTGCACGCTGATGCCGACTCGGCTCCTCAGCGAAAACCTGCATGTGCAATTCAGCCATGCCCTCTTATACTCACGCCGTGATAAGGTGCACCTGTATATATTCATTGGCCTTTTCCAAAGATTCGAAGACAATTGGTTTCTCAGGCGAGATCCCATATGTAACGTCTCCGTTCCCTCCTTCAGGGAACGTGGGTTACCTTCGTAACCTAGACGTTTTTATTTCTTTAGTTTATCTTATTAACGCTTGCCCCAACAAAAAATAATGCTCAATTTTACATTTTACAAATGCATTTTTATATTTGATAGAAATATGAATATTTTGAAAATTAACATATGTATACATACTGATTGTTATTTTACAGATATAACATCCTGCATCACTGAGGCAAATTAAAGGCAACTTTAAAAGGTAAAATATGGATTTTGTTTTTTTTTGTTTTTTACGTTTTACAAATTACCACAAAATCATAATTCCGACCATGTGGATCTGGTCAATGTTGTTCAATCAACAAGCAGGTGTTTTAGTAATTGCTGTAATAGGCTGGTGGCTATTTAATTCAAAAATCGCTTTTTATCTTAAGAGCCTTTAGCCTCATTGTACCCTATAAAATGAAATAAAATATTAAAGACTCAAATTGTTATTCTGGGTAGAAAAATTGTTGCTTCTGTACAGGCTAATGAAAAATGCACAAAAATGTAAAATAATCTAAAACCTAACCTGAGGAAAGTACAGAAATCAGTTCATCTAATCAGTGAAGTAATGAGTTCTTTAAAAAAATCACTGATGAAAAGTAAAAAAAAATAATAACATTCTGCTTATAAAATACTTTTATAATCCTTGCGTCCTAATTTCTTCAGCCGTGCCCTTTTAAGACACCCATCAGAGCATAATAATTTTGTTTGTTTCAGTCTTGCCCCAAGGACTGAAAAAGGATTGAAATCTATGATTTTACAAGGTCTGCTGTTGTACTGTTTCAATCTCATGTGGCATGTTTTGCTGTGTTTTTTTTTTTTTCTTTCTTTTTTTTAATATAACAGAGGCAAATTTATTGCAAGACTTTTCATATAAACCAAAAAACTTTGAAGACTTTCAAATACAGCTGTTTTAAAGGAATACCTGACCCAAAAATGAATATTTATCATTATTCGCTCACCTTCATGTCGTTTCAAATCCCCTTTGACTTTTTCCTCTCTTGAAACACATAATGAGATGTCGGGCAGAATGTCCAAGTCAAACTGCAATGAAAATGGATGGTGATTTATGCTGCTGTGGTCCAAAAATGGCATAAAAGTACAACCGAAGTGCCATAAAAGTAGTCCAACTTGTGTGTCATATTCCAAAAGTGAGAACCTAAATTTCGGCTGCAGAAATAATAATAATCTCTTGTAATATACAGCCCCAACTGGAGCTAAAAATTATAATACTAAAACATTGAAATGATCCTTATTGGTTTGAACCCAACTAATATTCCATCTAATGACCAAAGAACTAGTCTGTTAAACAGATAAATACAAATAAATAGCGAATGCATCATATGAAATATATGTGTCTCATTCGCTGCTTTTATAGTATATGCATTTCTATGATAGCACGCATTATCATCCAAAATCTTGATGCATCATCTTTCATTTTTCACAGAATTAAAATAAATAAATGCATTTTTTTCTAAACTGTTCCTTTAAATAATTAGGTCAGCCAAAGGAGAAAATATATTGAAAATATACTCACCATCGTGCCTTCCAATATATTAATTAGTTTGTTTCTTCATCTGAACAGATTTAGAGACATTTAGCAAGATGTTTGGTCTCAACCATCAGCATGGACTGTCATGCTGATGACACCCATTCACTCCAGAGGAACCATTGGTGAGCAAGAGATGCAATGCTCCAAATACGTTCTGATGAAGAAACAAACTCATCTCCATGTTGGATGGCCTGAGGATGAGTACACTTGCAGCACATTTTCATTTTTGGGTGAACTGCTCATTTAACAAAGAAGAGTGCTATTGGAAGAGGGGAATATAGTGTGCACAGTCATAAATGATCTTCCTAAAATACATAGCATGATTTCCCTAACGTCCCAAGAAATATTACATACATAGTCAGCAATGTTCAGAGAACTGAGAACAGCTTTGATTAAACTGACCATCATGTTTCAGTTAGACAGACCAGCTTCCATCACACTTATTAACTGGACTTTGGGAAACCCATGATAACCCTTTGCCAGGCCAAATACTGTTAATTAGAATTTTCCAGTCAAAGAAAATACCATCTGTTACCATCTGTAAACAGTAAACATGAATAATTAGGCCTATATATATTAGGAAGAGGAACTGATATATGCAGTGCTAATTTCATAAATAACTTTAAATTAGGGTATGCTGATACAAGTTTTTCTTTTGGTAAAGTACTGTACTAACAAAGTGGTCAAGGTCTGATCGGTCAGCCAGTTAGCCAGTTAGCCCCAGATGGTGGATGATTCATCATTATGGGAACACAAATCATTAAAGTATAAATTGTAATAGTGCTGTAAATAGTGAATATTATATAAGGAGAATACACTGTAATGTAATATATGACCCTGGACCACATAAACCAGTCTTAAGTCACCGTATATTTGGAGAAATAGCCAAAAATGAATTTTATGGGTCAAAATGATAGATTTTTCTTTTATGCCAAAAAATCATCATGACATTAAAATAAAGATCTTGTTCTATTAAGATATTTTGTCCATTTCCTACCATAAATACATTACAATTAACGTTTTTATTAGTATGCATTGCTAAGAACTTAATTCGGCCAACTTTAAAGGCACTTTTCTCAAAATATAGATTTTTTTTGTTTTGTCTTTGCTCCCTCAGATTCCAGATATTCAAATAATCGTATCTCACCCAAATATTGTCCTATCATAACGAATCATGCATCATACTTTCATATCTCATTTTTGAAAAAGTGACACTTAAGAACTTGATTTCACATATGCAGTGGTAAATCTCAGTGCATTCAAAGCTTTTGTCTTGTCCATGCTCTGCCAATCAATTCCAATGGCAATTGGACAGTTGCCTGTGGACAGTAAACAGATCTAGAGGAAATAGCATGGACCTAAGGTCGACGGCTAATTTGAGAGAAAGTACATTGGCCTCGCTCTTGATGGGGCTGCAATAGATACATGATTGTTGTTTGGCTGTGTTGCTGATAATGTGCAGTATATGTCAGCGTTATTTCTGTCAGGTAGATGAAACTGTGCCAATAACACAATAAACATTTAAGAGCGGAGTGCATCAAGCTTCTTGTTTTATGACAAAAGTCATTCTTTTGATTTAAATCAGTTTTTTTAGGGAAAGAAAGTGATTGACTCAATGATTCAATGGGTGAATGAATCAGTGTTTTTGAATTAATACGTTGAATGACTCAAAGATTAACTTGTCATTACATAACAATGGAAGTCACTGAATAAACAAATAACTTTGTCAAGTTATTGAAATTACACTGTTTTTCCAATTGTTTATATACTGTATATAGTAGTAACTATATGGTATAGCCTGGTACCCAGAAAAAAGGCATCTTTTGCTTTATTTACGCTAAATGGTGCATGTTACTGTATGTATATATTAGTACTTTAAAAGTACATTTTAGTACCAAAAGTGTATACAGTATATTGGTATTGTACCTTTTGAATTAATACAGTCCCAGTGACAGCTTTGCATTTGTTTCTGAGAGTGTGCGGACTAAAATGATAGATGAACTCACAAAAAATTTCTCATTGGGTTGTGGTTTAGCCTAGTTCATGTCAAAGTCACAAACAATATGCACTTCCTGTAAAATGAATTCAAACAGAAAATCATAAAAATGTTCAGGCACTTCCAAGCAGCTTGTCCCTCAAAGTGCCTGCCAAGAAAAGAAATTTAATATGATGAATTACTAGACATCAATGTTTGTTGGAAAGTAGCTGTGCATATTTCTCAATGATTGTGCATTTCCACGAACAATATCAGCAGCAGCAGCTGCTGGCTCCCGCTGAGCAAATCTGTCAGACTCTGTCTGTTAAATGTGGAAATCATTTATCTAGCTTCAATTATACCCAGACAGAATAAATTCAGTTTGATTCATGCAAAAACTGAATTTGCATTGGCAAGGGCCTCATGACAGCATTATTTAGATGGTCTATGGTTTCACGAGGAATCAGCTGCTGTGGGAGCCACAAGAGAATGGCCTTTTCTGTTCTCGGTCATTCATTCATTCATTCATTCCATATTTACAATTTTACCAGAAATCCAATGCACACCTCTTTAACCGGTATGTGTGTGAGAGAGATTGATGTCATAAGGTCATACCTATAATAATGTTTACTTGAGAAGTGAGGAGTACCACACACACACACACTATAGTATACTATTTAAGAAATATCAACTTCTAGATTGTTTATGGCAAAATGGAAACTATATAACTGCACAGTTCTCTATATGAAGTTGAAAAATTATATATATATATATATATATATATATATGTCACAAACCGTGCCTCTGTGGCACTTCCCGAAAGGCTGCAGCGGGAACCATCGCCCGAGTACTAGTTTCCGCCCAGACCCTTTTAACCCACGTACCTTGGGCACTTCCGCTCGCCGATCCCGCCTAAACGGGGACTATTTAAGCGGCGCACAAACGCTAAGACAATGCAAAGTTTTGTTTTGCCTAGCGGACATCTCTGAGCGTTATATTCTCTGTGGATTACTGATTACCGACCTTGGACTGATTCTCTCTACTTTGATTCCTTCTGCCTGCCCTGAACTCCTGCCTGGATTACAGCAAGGTATCCTTCATATTCACTCTGCTGACTGGAAGAGCGCTCGACTGGGTTACTGCAGTTTGGAAGGGCAATCACGAGCGGTTTCCACCGTTTCAAGTGTTCATCCGGGAATTCAAAGAGGTCTTTGATCACGCTGTGGACGGACGCGACCCTCGCGATGAGATCATGAACCTCCGACAAGGAACGATGTCAGCAGCAGACTATACGGTGGTGTTCCGCACTCTGGCAGCTCGACTCGGCTGGGACACCGACTCTCTGCTCACCATCTACCGCCGGGGTTTATGAGCGGATCTCCAAGCGGAATTAGTCAGCCGGGACCACGAATGCTCTTTGAACGATTACATGGATCTGGCTGTTCACACGGATCAGCTGCTTTGCTCTAGGAGACCGCTCCGCGCTCTACCTCACACGGCTTCTTCGTGGCCCGCTCTACCGCCGGTAGAACCAATGCAGATCGGATCCACGCAACTCACACGAGAGGAGCGTGAACGCCACCTAGCCAATCGTCTCTGCCTCTATTGCGGACTCAGCGGCCACATTCGCTCAACATGTCCTACCCGACCTCCGCAGC
>JAUMHI010000053.1:15457007-15476081 GCA_032359435.1 Enteromius unitaeniatus | reverse complement strand
TATATATTTAGCCCATTGCGTATGTCTGAAGGATGGGCTTAATTAAAACCAGGAAATCATTATAGCATTTATAGAAGAAGGGACAAGGTGGTGCATGTATGTATATGAAGCATTAACACATTAGACTGTACCCCATAAGCGCACACACACACAAAAAAAGTATCAACCACCCCTTAATTTTGTCTATGTAATAAACTACATTAGGCATTACACATATCTATCTTTATTCTCACACATGCAGCAAACTTCTTATTTTATGTATATGTATATATATATATGTGTGTGTGTGTGTGTGTGTGTGTCAATGTAGAGATATCATCCAGCTCTAATTTGCTTAATAAAAGCATAAAGGTAATAAGATGCAATACTCTTAAATCATGATTTTTTGCAAAGCAACGATTATGAAAAGAGCTACAAACAAAATCCACTTGACTACATTTAACCAGGGCTTAATCCATATGCAAATATTTGTTTTTGGACAGACAGATGCATACAAATCTAACAATTAATAAAACACCTGGGCCTCATGAGCAGACACAGCATATCTTGTTATTTGATATGCACCAGTGCTCCACCACAAAAAAGTCAAACAAATGACCTGATTATATTTTAATATCTGCTAAATGATTCCGTTTGGCACACAGGCCATTGATTCAAGGCACACTGAGGGGGCGAGTATTTGTGTGTGTGTGACGCATTTCCATCGATTCCCGTGCCTAATATCAGGCACAATGATGCATGTTGGTAGCAGACGGTGACGTTTGACAGGGCAAGCCGAAATGCTAACCTGCATTCATTTCTCTAGCGCTCCACCCACAACATGCTCCGACTCTTCAGGCAGAAACTGGAATAAGCTTTTACGAGACACTGCTTACATCAGTCCAGATTCTGTACACAGTTTATTTTAGAGGTTTTTCTGCTTATCTATCTGTTTATACACATTCACAAAATGGTATTTAAATTATTGCTTGCCCTATTAAACTGTAGCTCAGGATTATTTCTATCATAATTTGAGCCATGATCCTCATCCCCATATTAATTTTGTATGGTATTACGTTAATAATTTGCATACACTTTGTTTGGGAACTAAGGTTATGGTATTTGGCATGCATCATAACACCATTAGCACACACTATAGTATCATTAGTATACACAGTGTATATTAATCAGTAATCTTTTCCTTTAATGATTGTCAGGAGTTGATTAAGTGCTAAATCAGGCAATTTACTTAAAAATGCTGTTTAGTTTCAGCAAATGGATGCAAAACAGCATCTGTTGTTTAGTGTGTTTGAATCTGGGCCATGTAAATCCTCAGCTGAACTGCTGCCATGCCAGGAATCCCTGCTGAAAAAGTTGGTTTTCTGGTTTTAGCAGGGTTAAGCTGATCTAGTTGCTCTCCCAGTCTGGCAAAGCTGGCTTTAAATCATTAAAAATCTGCAAAATGAGTCAGTCTAACCAGCTTGACCATTTTAGACTCAATTATGATACTGTTTAAATGTTTATAATCAGTATGACTTTTTTATTTTTATAACAATGGCATATTAAATGAATTAAAAGCGAGAGATATTTACGATTTTACAAAAAAAAAAAAAAAAAAAAAATTACAAAAATATTAAGCAGCACAACTTATTTCTCGTAACGACAACCGACGCTTGTTCACCAATTATTAACCCTCTGGGGTCTGAGGTGGTTTTGAGGCCCTTTAGATGTTTGGACATGCTCTGATATTTGTGCTTTTTCAGCTACTTATAACATATTTTCAATGTAGTTTTCTTGTAATCAGCACAAACTAACCAAGATGAGTATACAATCTTAATGCAGTTTCCGAAGTCCATCTAAATAGTATTTATTATATATCTGAGGCTATAAGAAGGAAAGACTCTCTTTTTTTTTTTTTATTGACCAAATCAGCTCTATGTGAAACTATAAGAGCTTGTGCGACAGAACTTGAACTCGTACACCTCGCTTTCATATCGTTATTTCTCAAGGATGACATACTCCGTCACCCCATTTCCTTCCAACAAGGTCAGGCTCATTGATTCCAGATACGTCGTCATGGCAATGCACTAAGGTTTGTTATTAGGGTCTGCTTGGTAAATTGAAAGTCTGTCATTTTCTAAATTAGCCTGATAATGCTTGGCTGAGTAAAACCTTAAGCTATTTCCATAAACATGCACAACATGCATGCACCCCTTGTGGTACCTCCCTTCCTCCATCACAGGATGGACCGGTAATGGTGCGGATGATGAGAGAAAATGACTCTTTTATTTCACTGGCTATTATTTATTTATTTTGGTCAAGTTAGGAATACAAGAATAGGTCCAACATGGCCCTAAGGCAAGCTGAGTAATGACTTCACCTTCCGGAGGAGTTTACCGCTGCAAGCGCCAGACCTTTCCACTGCTTGGAATACATTTGTGTCTAGTTGACATGCCAGTGTCTGTTTGTGTGTGTGTTCATAAAAATGTGAACCAATAACTCTAGCTAGCCACAGATAATGAGACCCGTAGGACAAAGTGTAGAAATGTTCTCTCTGCTCATTGACAATGCAAAGTTTGCAACCCACATACAGTGCAGACTTCAGTAAGTCTCGTGTCAGAAACATTAAATCAAACCTGACTTCAATAGAAGGCTTTATTTACCAACACACCAAATAAAAGATGCTACATGAAATAATTTGGTAAACAAAAATCACATTTTCCAGAGCCAAATGGTCTACATAAATAAAATGTACAATAAAACAATATACTGCTCACAATAAGTTACTTACATATATTCACTAGCTACAAATTACTAGATTAAATAATAGATAAAGTAACTTTAATACATTGTAATAAAGGACACCAAGCATTTTCTAAAAGTTAATAGTTATAAAAAACTGAAAATCAACATATTAAGTAATATTAAATACTGTAAATATAATAATAAATGCATTAATAATATATGAATAATTTACAAATGAATGTAATGTTATATATCCACTAAAATCACTACTTTAAATGTAAATCCAAAAATTAATGAATTAATAATAGTGATTTCACATATGAACTAATCACTTGTTTCAAAGAAATTATAAAATAATTAATAAAGGTGATGTTATCTATTTATTTATAATTTCATTCAAATAAAATATTGAGTGAAGACGACCATAGTTAAAGGGTTAATTGGGACCTATTATGCAAAAGATAGTTTTATTTTTACATATGCAATGAGCTATGCCTGTAGTTAGGAACCTAAGGTGAAACTATTTCATACACCCGCTAAACATCACCTTGGGACTAGTTAAAAGTCACTGCACAAATGTCTCTGCACAAGTGAAATTAGTTCTGGGCAAAGCTTGCACAGCATTCGTAAGCAGATGCTGCTCGGTTTGATATTTCCTTACATAGGCCTGGCCATTTTCCACACGTCTACAGTAATTCAGCTCTGGTCATAATAAGCTGAAACCGTCCGTGTGCACCTGCGTTTGTATAAGTGAGTAAGAACTATTCGGTGTGAAATAGACCATCAGCCAATGAGGGGTGACAGAAACCCAGTTTCCCTTTCTCATTTTTTACAGTGCGATACATCAAATCTGTCCTGCTATAAAGAGAAGGCACAATGTAATTACTCTGTGCACTAGTCTCTTCAGTATCCTCATTCAAAAGGACAACTTAATCATCTTTTGTAGTGATGTCAAAGCCACAAATGAAGACAAATGATTAAACTTGAAACAATACTGAAGCTGCAGGAAAAAGGATGGCACACAATATTGGTGTTTTGACTAAATGTACAATGATGTATTGTCAGATGGCCTTACATGTTTCCTTACAACTTAATACTGTAGACATATTAATATTTTACATAATCTTAAGAACCTGGCACATACAGTTTACCCAGGAATAAAAATTCTATAAATCACTTACTCACTGCTCTGTCATTACAGACCCATATACATAAACAGAAATGGGTGAAATTTTGAGGAATATCCTACAACAAATAAAACAAAACAATAACATGTAAAGAAACAGTTAAATAGAAATAAAAAATATGTTTTAATCTACTTATTTTGTGTGTTATTTTAAAAAATTTAAAAATGTTTACTACAGTTGAAATATTAATTAAAAATAATGTGATAAAACAATTATTACATTAATACCAAATGTATTTATTGATATTTCATGCCCGGCTTTAGTTCTGATAATACATTGCTCATGAATTATCTTCATTTGACAGCTTATCTATTTTTATATTTGATAGCAAACTGCAAAGAACTTATATAAATCAACATATAATTAATGTAATTAAAAATCCATTCAAATCAAGTCTAATAAGATCTTTTTATAAAAAAACAAAACACCCTCAGTTATTTGAAAGCTGAACTAATAGCAACGCATTTTTACACTTTCTATTTTAAAACTAGCAAACATAAGTCTACCCGCTACAGTCGACCTCGGTTCAAGTCAGTGTCATCCCAAGCTCTCTGTCATGTCCCTGCAGCCAGACCCCACAGTGTGGAGCGATTACCTCCCTCCGTGTTATGAATACTCGCCACGCTTTCACTGGCAAGCGGATAGGAAGGGTGACAGAAAGCTTGAACTGCAAAGCGACCTTCTGTTAGAACTTTCAAACATCACTGCCATCTGTTTGCTGACCCTCTAATGGATGTTCTCCACGTGTGTAACCTATGACCAAAGGCAATATCCACAAGTACAGCCCAAGACAGCGTCTCCTCACTTCATGGGACATCAGAGATTGATCTACTTGACTTAGATAACATAACTTCAGTGAAATAAACGGAGAGACTACTGGTAAAAAAAAAAAAAATAAAATAAAAAAAAGACTAATGTGCTAACACAATGAATGTCCACATCTATGTTAAATCCACCAAAAGACCAAACATAAGCACATGTTTAAATATTTTTTGTTGTTGTTGCTGAAACAACAATTTTTTTTTTCTTTAATTGAACTATTCAAAGACAGGGAAGCAGAAAGTGGAGATAAAGTTACAATTTATTATAGCTGAGAAAATCATGTTATTTAATAACATTAACATGTGAGCTTAAAAGTTGAGCTGAGTTACCACATTATTCACAATGTGAAGAAACACAAATACAAAACAGTGGCAACAGTCACCATTTGATAAAATACAGCTATATTTAATGAAGGGAAACATTCACTTATACATATAAAATGGACGGATGAAAAACGGAATAAAACAGAATGGAATAGATGGAAGGAATAGGATGAACCAGTATGATAAGTGGGTGGGTGGATAAACAGAACAGGGCAGAACAGAACAGAATTTAATTAATGTGTGGATAACCTAACATATCAACAAATAAAAGAACAGAACGGAGTAGAAAAGCATATGATTAAACATGAATATGATGGATAAATTAAAATAGGACTGAACAGAACAGAATAGAATGCTCAATACAATAGCATAGAACAGAATAAAACAAATGGATGGATGGGTGGATAGAAGGATAACAGAATAAAACAGAACAGAATAGATGGAAGGAATAGGATGAACTAATATGGTGGGTGGGTGGATAAACAGAATAGAATAAAATAGAATAGAATAGAATACATTGGATGAATACAATAATATAAAATAAAATAAATGGATGGATGGATAAGAGAATAAAACAGAACAGAATAGATGGAAGGAATAGGATGAACTGATACGGTGGATAAACATAACATAGCATAACATATCATCGCATAACAGAACAGAACAGAATAGATGTGTGGATAGCATAACATAACAACATATAATAGAATAGAATGGAATAGAATGGCTAAACATAATAATATAGAGCACAATAAAATAAATGGATGGATGGGTGGATGGATAAAAGAATAAAACAGAATAAAGGAAGGAATAAGATGAACTAATATGATGGGAAGGTGGATAAACAGAACAGAATAGACCAGAATGGAATAGAATATGATTAAGAATTCTATGTTGAATAGAATAAAATAAAATAGAATAGATGTGTGGATAGCATATCATAACAACAATGAATGACAAAGAATGACAGACAGGCTGATAGACTGAATGGTGTATACATTCAGTAATTCTTATATTCAGGGTATACTGTACTGTTTTGCCATTTTTGGCAGATTAATATAAAATGTAAAGTCACAATTGTGTATTTATGGGCCTTGTCAATGTCAAAAGTCAGAACTAGCCATTTTACATTCATTTTGGAATCATTATAAACTTTAAAAATGCATCCTTCATCTCAGTGGGACTGCTAGCTGAGAGGCAGTCTTTAAGATGCAATGACCGTGTGCACCATTCTTTAGTCATCAAAGAACTTTGACAAACAACAAACTGCATTTTCATCTTAAATACAAAGTGTTTCCAAGGACACAGCTTAAAGATTAAGATTCCAGTTTTTTAGCACAGCAGTTGTACGCATAAAGCGGCTGAAAGGAGAAATGCACCTTTTCTTCTTTATTCAGCTCAGACAGAGATTGTTATTCTGCTCGGCTCGGTACAGTCCGTGGGTTAGTTGCAACGTGTTTTCCATTTTCATTTCTGCATACTCTAAATATTGAGAAGCTTCCTTTGTGACCTCTGAGAAATGTTGTGTTTCCTCCATCTAACAGAGCATGACCCAACAGTTTGCCATGCAAATCAATCAGTACAGCAGAAGCTAGAGGAAGAAAACCTTTAAAGTGGCCTCATGAGAACTGAATGCCAAAAAAAGGGTTCTGGCTTGGTGATCGTAGGTTGCTTATATGCTTAACGCTTGGTTGCTATAGTTGCTACACTCTCAGAAGAAAGGTGCGATACGTTCAACTGGGGCGGTACCTCTTTTAAATGTATACATCACTGGACCTAAAGAGTCCATACTGTCTTGAAGGTACATATTAGTACCTAAAAGGTATAACAGAATACCCTTTAAAAAAGTAGCACTCCGGTGAAAGCTTTTGTACCCCACAAGAAATTCTAGGGCATTTGTTGAATGTTAGTGGGATAGACAAAACATAAGAATGACAAACAGAATGAAAGAACAACCGATAAAATGATACAGCAACAGTTGGAATGGACAGACAGAGATCTTAAGTCAGATGAAAAAGTTTCTGTGTTTGTCCATGGGGTTCAGTATTGCGGAAAAATCATATGACAAAATGTAATTTGTGAGTTTGGCCGCTCTAAAGCTTTGCTCTTGGCAACAATAACATCCTGGAAATAACATGCTCGCAGGGAACCTACGTGGATGCCAAATTTGCCTCTTCATTATCATCATCACCATCAAAAACAACACCGCAAAAAAACAGTTTTCACGTTAAATGGCAATAAACAGCTTAATTTGGAAAGGAAAATTGGGGGCTTTTTTAAACTGAAGGGCTGTAGGCACACTATTATTAGTTTCATAACTCTTCTTATGATCAGTCATGAAGAAATAATAAATATCCTGCTCTGCAACAGTTGTAATGCACAATTTTAGCTGCAGGAGAGCATTCTGGAAACATGTGAAATATGAAGCAGTCTCATTTCATCATTCATTGTCTAGAAATGAAAGTTATAATTGACAGTTTGTGGATACTTTTCCCTCCATCAACACCATTTCAAAGTTTAAATCTGAACCACCAAACCAATGTCTTCACAATTCACATCTTCATTTAAAAAAGGAAAAAAAAAAAGTTCATAAGATGCATGCAGCAGAAATCTTGCCCTACACTGAAGCTCTGAAATTAAAAATAGCTCCATATTTTTGTCAATTTGGGCTTCTGGCATTAGTATAATGCAGATGGGTTCATACGGACAATGACTGCACTCAATGAAAACATGCTCTGAACTCTTCAAATATCAAATATGAGCTCTCTTTTCTTTGCAGCCTGAAAATTGTGACTTCCCATTACAACACACACTCAACAATTTCCACAATCGAGAAAATAACACTGACGTGTGAAAATGATTTTATGACCCAACAAATTAGGCCTTGCGGGGGCCAATCCATGTCACCTGCTCCACTGAACCAGTCGTTTGCAAGAGAAGAATGCTCAGTGAATACTTGTCAATTGAATATCTGTGATTACAGCAGTCCTTCCAATTCTTTGAGGTTTAGGTGTGTCATAAACTGTGAGATGGGTAAGAGAAAACAGCTGAATAAATCCCACTGGGCACAGGAAGAAGTCTAAAACTGTTTCTGAAGAGAGAAATGACTTCAGGTGTCAAGACCCAGCAGGGAGAGCTGTGAGCCTGAACACTAAACAATTCTCTCACAAGCACAAGTCTAGGACAAAACCAACCATACTGGAACAATGCATGTCTTTGATATAAGTTCAAACAAATATGCAGAATATAAAATATTTTCTGGGCAAGCAAATGCAGATATAAAAATAACTATAAAGTGATTACACAGTATATACGCACATAAATTGTTAAATGCGGTTGCTTACTTCACTTTTTTTTTTTCTTTTTTTGATGTTGTTTAATCTCTATACAAAGGTATGTTGCAGTAGCCTATAAACAACTCTGAAGTTACCAAAAAACAACATAAGAGCACACACATCGAGGATGAGACAAAATGTTTTTGAGACAATATTTTTTAGGTGATCTATTCCTTTAAGCAGATAGCATTAAATAGAAGTAATGAAAAACAAGCATGTGGAAAATAAATGAAATTTTTTAGTTTTATTGTTTTGCAGAAACCATGGTATCAGTAACATTTGAGTTTTGAGGTGGTATTTGTTTATGTTTCTGAGATTTTAAGGACAGAACTGTCATGGAACAAGTCCTTTTAAGTGCTGAGATACAGACTCAGTGCACTTTACCTCAACTCTCTCATCTATATCAAAACGTTCCTTTGTCATTCCTTTTGTCTATTATGCTGCCATTGCTGATTGCATGCGGTTCTCTTAGAGTCACTTTTGTGTAAGTATGAATAATATATCGCCTCTTCTTCCAGAACCTTCTTAAAAGGGAAAGACCAGAGAAGCGCATACCTAAAAAACAAAGCCACCAACTAAAACGATCTTTCTAGTGCAGTGTTATCCGACTGTCACATTAACCTTCTTTTCTTTTTTATTTGCATTTCAAAAGGTTGGTCTCTCAAGCTTTTAAAAAATGAGACTGAAAATGAAAAATAAAAGCAGTATTTGTATACCATGGCGGCTCGAGAAGGAAAACACATTTCCGTCAAAAGCGAAAGGCCTTCTTGCCCTTCACGGAGCAGATCTAGACTATGAATACAAGGCTTCAAGATGTCAGTCAACTCTTCCCTTCAAACCGAGGGTCAAACTATCTCATGGGCCATACGCCTCCAATCAGCCCTGTGGACTCCGCTCTATAAATACACATTACCGTCTTGTTTTCCTGCCAGACACTCAGCGACTGGCTGACAGGCAGAGACACTTTAAATGTCAAATGGCCATGACTACATAATGACATAACCATGCCCTGCCTGAGCCTCAACAAGCTTGAAAGGGATGTAACAGACTCCATAAAAAAAGTAAAAAAGATAAAATAAAAAAAGTAGATCAGTCAAGCTTTTTAGGGCTTTAACCAAGGGTGGGTAAAATGCTGAAATACACAAACGTTGTTTCTCACCATCTCGTCTCATGGGACTGTTGAACTGATGACTTGTGGTTATAGCATGTGTTTTTCAGCTGACAGCATCCAAAGGCTTCAATACTTGACTGCGGGTATTTTGTGGGCCAGTCTGTGGAAATAGGGCATCAAATGACTATGATTAATGTGCTTACACCCTTATTCTCCCTATTAACTGCTTATTAGAATGCATATTACTAGTATATTGACTACTTAGTAGTACTTCTATGAACACTATGGCCTGCATGACCACATATTTTAGATCCCTTAAATTGTATATATACAATACCTTAATAACTAATAAGCAGAAAATTAAGTTTGAGAAAAAAAAAATGTAGATTTGTTTCAACCTGATGAATGATAAAAGCACTGGAATCCAATCAGAATACACCAAACACACACATACTGCCCCAAAAGTATGGAAACGCCCTGGAAAAATGGGTTTATTAAAAATGGGACAATATTGGCACAAATCTTTTTTAATTTGTGATAATTTTGCACTAATAACGGAGAACACAAACTACGAAAACATTTTATTACATAAACATTTTATACATAGAAAATGTAATTTTCGGTTCATCAAAATATCCACCACTTCTGAAGGATTGCCCAAAGATGATTACACTGGTTGGAAACTTCTTAAACATATCACATACCAGATTCTTCTATAGTAACTCAACTGGGTTGAGGTTGGGTACATATTGCCATTATGTGATCAAAATGAAAATTATAATTGCTGGTGTTTAATAAAAGTTACACCAAAAAATTAAGGATTTTGTTGATTTCCAAACTTTTGGAGGGCAGTGAAATATATATATATATATATATATATAAATAAATAAAATCGCAATGCATTAGCAAACTCGATAACCGTGCAAATAAAGTGGACTTAAATTAAAACGAAATGGACCAAAATGTTGCAGAATGTGCAAAATCTATCCAGGACACTGTCTGTTAATTGAGAAATGTGTCACCTTTTTTAATATCCCCTTTTGACGGTTCCACAGAAATGTGTCTTGCTTGTGTTTGTACACAGGATAATAAGTGACTGGAACACTGAACACATCTACTAATTACACATCTAACAAGCTTGTTAGACCACACTCATGAGCACCAATCAGAGGCATTTTGTTCTCGTTACAGAGATCACAAGCTCAGCCACAAAAGCAGTGATGTAATACCATGTAATTAGCGATTTAAAGGTGCGCGTTTCTTGTGACGGATAATATGTTTTCATGGATACCAAGGCACTAATTATTCTAATCCTCAGAGTGTTCAAGCATGTGTGACTTTCTTTCTTCGGTGGAACACTAAAGATCATTCACGTGCAGCTAGACCTTCAGACTGACTGCTGAAGATCTGGGGCCTCATGTATCAACAAAAACGCTGCGTACGCCAGATTTAACGCTCATGTTTGGATTTACTAACGATGAAATTAACGTGGGAATGTGTGTTGGTCTGCGACAATTTCATGTCTGCCGTACATGTATTTCTTGTGTGTGTTTGTTTTATTTCCGTTGGTGACTCCTAGAGGAAATTATGTTAAATTGCACACTACAACGTATTGCACCAACACATGTGAAAAACATTGCTATTAATTTAGAATTTATAAAATGGGTTAATTGACACAATATTTTTCTTCCAATAATGACTTAAAACGTATAAAAGCATTTGCAAATGTATACAACCCTTAGTCTATGGCAATGGCACTGTTGGCCTTATTAGTGCGTTTACATGGACCCTTTTAATGCGATTATTATGAGATTTTGGCAATATTGCTATTAAACTTTACCTCATGTAAATGCAATACTTCGATTATAATAATGCGATTATACTCATAATCGCAGCAAGCATGTAAACACCCTAATCTAAATATTGTCGCTCTGACCAGTCTTTACTACTGTTTCGGCTATTAAATAAGTTTAGTTTAATGCAGGGGTAGGCAACGTCGGTCCTGAAGTGCCAATGTCCTGCAGAGTTTAGCTCCAACCCGGAAAAAAAACCTCACCTGCCTGTAGCTGTCATGTGCATGCAGAGGGAAGGCACGGAGAGAGTTGAGTTCTCGAAGAAACATCTTTTAATAAACATAGACGTGAACACACGGGAGCAACGCAAACACACTCTTAACATTGACGATGACGAACGAAGACTGAATCACAGAAGGCAACTTATAAGGTGGAGACAATCACAGATAATGGGCTGGACACACCTGACACAAATAAACTGATTACAAGAAACTAGGTCACAGAGCACATGGGAACAATCCATGAGAACAAAACACTCATACATATAACAGTTCGCCCCCTCCTGACAAGGCGCAAACCTGCGCTGTGAAGTAACAACAGAGGAGGGAGGGCGGGGGCTTTGGAGGAGGGCGTGAAACGAGCGATTGAGTAAACAGAAAAAGGCAGAATATAAACAAACAAAATATCAATGTCCATGGTGGAGTGCAAGGTGGAAGTAACCAGGGAGGAGTCCGGAGAATGCGGCAGCAGAGGATAATCCAAAACCCAGGAAAGCAAAGGCCCCAGGGCGGAGTCGACGTCGGGAGGAGACATGGTGGAGGAACGGCCGCCAACACCAGGGCGCCGACTGACGGAGACAATGCCGGTGGAAAAGGAGCCCAGGATGGAGCCGAACAGATGGAGAGCCAGGGTGACATTGAGGATCCGGAGGGCCAGGCTCAGGTGACCGAGGCATAAGCGGGGATCCGGAGGACCGCTGCGGAACCGGAGCCACCGAGGACGAAGGTGGAACCAGAGGAAAGGAGGAGCCTGACGTAGACGGTGGGATGGAGTGGAGGTTGGAGTAAAACTCTTGGCACTCCAGGACCGACGTTGCCTACCCCTAATTTAGTGTGTAATGATACATATTAAAATAATTAAAACACACAGAGGCACCAGCACAATCACTTTTATTCTTTCAGTGAAAATAAAATAGCATTCGTTGTCATTTTTTCTGATAAAGGTAACATGGATCCCTCAGAGCTGTAAAGGGTCTACTTTTATTTGTGTGCAATATCAACAAAGCGTGATTTTCTGCCTTTGCTTCCTGAACAGGAGCAAAAATGAACCGAAAATACATGATAAATGTATCAATAGAAAGCTTTAAATGAATAAAACAAATTGAAAACAAAAACTCCTTAATTACAACCTAATCATAATCCATTAAGATGACTTCTAAGTTACATATGGGGAGATTGTAATATTCATCTTTGTGACACAAACTCCTGGAAAATAACTATTACTAATTATTTTAAATATCTGATTTCTGATTGGGTAAAGCACCTGCACTCTTTCTGAGTTCATTAGAACTCATAGGGTATGGGATTATGGCAGTAAAATTAACCATAATTGTTAAGAATATGGAAATAGCATGTAAATGGGAGTGAAAAGCTTGCTCTTGACAGGTAAACATCATAATTCGATTAAGTCCTGATTATTGAAAATAATCGCATTATTCGTGCACATGTAAACGTCAATGGCCGAATCTGAAGGGAACGCGTTTTTAGGGATCACAGTGACTTTATTTCTTTTTTCGTTTGTTATTAAATCCGGAGGACAAACTTGCAAATAACACAGTTTTTCTCTGGTCTACCTCCGATAGGAGCACCTCCAATTTACATTCTGTGAAGTTTCTCTTCTTGCTTGCTTGCTTTTTAGTTTTACGCACATTTCCAGCTTTGTCCGTACGCAATGTTTTAGTATTAATTCAACGCAAGTCTTTGTACATGAGGCCCCTGGAATCCATGGTAGCTTTCATTGGCCAAGGTCTACCCATGAGGCCGTTTGACTGACATGTCAAAAACAGCCAATAACAGCATCAGGTTTCATGGCATAAAAATATTGCCACAATAACAAAATTTCATATTTCACATGCTTTTGAGAATCCAACATTTAGTTGATTCTGATAAGCGTTTGTCATCACAGTTGTAAACCCAACGGCTCTCTTCTTGAGGGGGTTTGGCGTCACGGCAACTTTATTTCCTTGTGGGGCATTAAAGAATGTGAAACACGGAACACCAGGAACAGCACCTATGACAAACAGTCAGGTTTACTTTCCTCTTATTAAATGCTTGAATTGGCCGCAACCACACAGTTTGAGTGAAAGATAGAATGATCAAGGACTACATAGAATGAAAGTAAAAAACAGTCTGCATTCTCCATGTTTAGTTTTCACCTTTATATACAAATTTATATACTTTTAATTTATTTTTGCCAATCTTGACAATGTTGACAGACATAAGAATACATACAAGAATACATACAAGTCAGTAAAAGTATAACCAGTGTCTGTATTGGAAAAAAAGAAAAAGCTTTATTTACACTTGCATGACCCTTATTGATTTTTATAACAGCATGTTAAAATATTTAATGTAATACAATCATGGAGTATATCCAATAATCATTCCCTGACCTTCGGTGAAGAAAAAAAAAAAAGGTTTTGTGTGCATCACATGGTCAGAAAACCATCTAACCTGAACTCAATTATGACTTATCTAAAAAAAGACTTTTTTTAATGATTCAGTTTTATCATTATTTTAAAACACCATATGCTTTTATACACCTTCTACAGTCACCTTAATGAACCAAGCACACATAATCATTTTTCTACTCAACAAGACTTCAATTTACAGTTAGATGGCTTTTCTTCATCCCATCTTTATTTAACCTAGAAAAACACACTCATTAGCAGGGCAAAATTGCCCTGCAGTAAATTGTGTCCCCTATAAGCAAAAAAATGAAACATTTTCCTGTCAAACACACTACGGTTTGTTATTTAACAGTAAATAAACTAAATTCTGAATTTTTTTACAGAGCATTATAAAGAAGGCCTGTGGATCTGGGAAGCATAATAAAATGACCAGATCACAGAGAATATCACCTGCATGCTGAGTTAGAAAGCGTATGATCATGGTAATATTACATCTAACTGACCGTGATGATATGAATTCAAATATAACATCAGTGAAGTCCCAGCTCGTTTTTGAGGTGAGTTCCAAATGTCCCTTTCATCTTACTCTCTCATACTGACATCTGATATGTTCTTACCTTAAAACTTCAAACTCTTCGCAACATGCTCTTGCTCTTTAAACCTGGGACTTGGGCCCAGTATATGCCACCCTTGAAAAGTTTGAGAAAGTTTTATATATTTATTTATTTCCCCCGTACTCATGACAGTATCCTGGGGAGTGGACATCATATTTTCCACAAAATTTATACAGGTGCTTTCAACACTGATAAGAAATGATTCTTAAGTAGCAAATCAGCATAGTAGAATGATTTCTGAAGTATCATGTTGCACTGAAGACTGAAGTAATAATGCTAAAAATCGAGATGTACAGTGAAATATGCAAATAGTTATTTTAATATATTACATTTTTATCATATGTTTTATTTGAATTAGAATCTATTCTAACCATTAAAATAAATAAGTAACGATATCTATTCAATTTTAAATCTCAGATCTGCATGTTCTATTTCATAATCAAACATGAAGCACAAATTTTGTACATATTACTGCCTGTCTCATGGCACAAACGTAGCTTGGTGCACTTTTTAGCAAGACACGAAATACGTAACAACACATGTCATAACCCATCATACACAGTAATGTACAAGTACATGTTTTATCAAGAAAGCAGTTGTTCTTCAACCTTCAGAAACTGTGTGTGGAGGACATATTTTGGTTACAGGTGCAATGCCAGAAAAAGTGGAGTGGAGGGGGAGGAGGCAGACCATCAAGGGCAGTGTGTGTGTGTGAGAGTACACATGTATTTGGGTTTTGGTCACGGCTCAGATGCCTGATCTTCATATCTGCCCTGGCCAGCCTCGGTCTCTGGAGACACCTTTTTCTCTTCTGTTTCTCCTCTGTTGCTTTCAGCACTTCATTCATAATCATCTATTCATTCCAGGATGAATATGGGAAACACGAGCCGACTGACAATACTGCCGGCCTTACATTTGCATGGAGTGTGCTCATATTAATCCTTAATTTCATTCTCCCCTGTGACAAATCAGGTACAAGAACAAAATGAAGGTCAAGGGAACATTCCTAGAAACAGACATAACCCCTTAGCCTGGCAGAAAGACTTTTAATGTTTGGTATTCAAGCAATATCAGCAAATGGTGTTTTGTGTGTTTTTGAAGTAATCACTGAACAAATCTGTCTCATTCATTTATAATTCACTTCTGGACAAAAAATACAAGAGGATACAGAGGAGGCAGGGAAAGTATCCTTTCAACAAATATGTAGAGCAAATAATTAAATAATAATAATGTACAAAGTGAAAAAGACACTGACAAAAAAATGCATACATTTGCCCCAAATATCTTGAGATATGCAATGTGCAATGTCAAAGACAGACCTTTCAAAGAAAGAAAAGTAAAACATAAATAGATGCAAGAAATGATTCATTTGAATTAATTTGAGTGGTTTAAATCAAATTTGCTTGAAAAATTTAAAATACATATTTAAATTATTTTTTGAATAGCCATCAACAGATGAAAATGTTTTTTTGTTTTGGTCTGTTTTTGTTTCGTTTTTTTGCCAAATGGTATAGTTACAACATGTATAAGCACGTGGCCATGCTAACTAGCAAATTCTTGAATCCTCGGTCTCCACCTACTACAGCCAGTAAAGATATCTTTTTGAAGAGATTTAAAAGCTTTGAGTTACTGGAGAAAAAAAAAAAAAAAAGAAGAAAAGAAGCAAAATCCCATCCATTACTGGCCAGCTATTACTATATCAGCCAAAGCCTCCTGTAGGCACTTAAGAAGATGCCTTTGTGAGACGAAAGTCCTTTAATACTAATCTTTTTTCCCCAATTTTAGAGAAAGTAAATAACGAATGAGGTATTGAAATGGCAGAGCCAAGTCCTGTTTTGAACAGATACACCAAAAGGAGCTGAACAGTTATTGAAGTTCAGATAAAAAAGTGCCACAAGACCCTTAAGCCAATTTGAAAGCATTGGCAGAATGAACCCCGCTGGAAGAGGCTTCCTTGCATGAGTTAGCAACGTGTCTGACAGCAGAGCACTTCGGATTACCTCTCGGAGAGCTCTGGCCCATGTCTGCGGTCTGAAAGCCCACACCGTGATCAAAGCATGTGTGATCAGATCACTATCAAGCAGCGTGAAGGCGTTAAAGCGGCAGAAGATAAAGAAATGACTCTTTGGTGTGGGAAGGGAGCATTTTCACACCGGTGACATGATGGGAAAAGCACACTAGTCTGATTAACTGCGCCGCAGCGGGTGCCGACAGATTCCTGTAGTAAAACTAAAAAGTGTTGAGATCTTTGAGGTTCACCCTCATTTTCCCTTCAACTCTGCAGGCTGTGACTCAATAGATGACATTTTAACATGCCCCTGTCCGCAATGTCATGCTGTCATCACCACAAACGAATGCTGCCACTTTCCATAGAATCAAACCATTTTCTTCACCGCGAGCACTGCATCTTAATACCAGCTCATAGACGCACACTCTTGGCACTGTCACAATGAATATTGGGCTGCCGGATCAACAAGACCGAGGGAAGAAACGAGGGAAAGAAAAAACTAGATAAGCTAAATAACAGCACAACCCTTGTCAACCAATCAGACATACAGTATATGGATGGATGGACGGAATGTTTTAAGAAAGAAAGAAAAAGAAATAAAGCTGTGTGATTATATGTTCATAAAACAAATAAAATCAATGTGTATCATATAAAGTGTTTTTAAACTGGGGACAAAAGAGGTGCAATAAAAATGTAAAAATAAATAAAATAAATAATTACAAAACTAATAAATAAATAGAGAGAATGTAAGTTTTGGGTCATTGATTTAAAAAAAAAAACAAAAACATAAAATGTATTAAATGAAATAGTAAGTACAGACTTAATTGTTTGAAAATGTCAGTAAACTTAAACAAATCTTTTGCAAATAAATGCCCTTTTAAAAAATATATTTTTTCTATTATTTAAATCCTGAATAAAATATTAAGCAGCACAACTATTGTTCAAATTGATGATAATAAATATTTATATTAATTATTAAACAATTTATATGAATAAATAAATATGTATTCATAATAATATATATATATATATATATATATATATTATTATTATTATTATTATTTATTTTATTTTTTTGCTGTCAAATTATTAATTATGATTAATTGCATCCAAGATTTGGTTTACATAAAAGAATAAGGAGGACGTGACAAGTGGTTTCCCATATGGTTTCTATGAATTTATGCTCTGCATTTAACCCATCCAAGTGCACACACACACACAGCAGTGAGAAGTGAACACACACACGGAGCAGTGGGCAGCAGTGGGGGGAACGGTGCCTTGCTCAAGGGTCTCACTTCAGTCGTGGTACTGAAGGTGGAGAGAGTGCTGGTTATTCACTAACACCACCCACAATCCCTGCCGGACCTGAGACTTGAACCCGCTACCCGCTAATCCAACTCCTTGGATAAAGAATATGAATATGCAAGGAGTTGCGGTTTCATCATCTGTCATGCAAAATTACTAAAGATTTTCCAGTAATAAATATAATAAAAAAAATTTTCCTATATTGGGTTTTTGACATTATCAGCGGACATACATGAAGTACCGTCAATCTTTTACTAACCCCACCCACAATACCTGCCAGGCCTGGGACTCAAACCCACAACCTTTAGGTTACAGGTCCGACGCTCTATCCATTAGGCCACAACTGCCCCCAGAAAAAATGATTCAAAACATTTTGTATACATAAATACAGTATACACACATATATTCTTTATACAATGACTTTTGGAACTTTGGGATGTAATTAATCGGAATTAATAATTTAACAAACTAAAAAAAACTAAGAAATTTAATCATAAAAAAATAACTATCAATGCCACTTCCATTATAATTTATGCCATTTGTACATTAAAAAGTTAAGAAGATGCCTTTGTGAAATGAAAGTTTAATACTATAATATTTTTTTCAGAATTGAAATAATAGTGCATTTATAGTGCAAATAAAAATGCATTTTTTAAATTATATGTATATAATAAAATTATATAAAATTATATATTATATATAATTATTTATTAAGTTTAAGTAATTTGCATAATAAATATGTCACTTTTAATTCTAAATACAGGGCCATCATGTACATATTTTAGCTTACGGCATTTTAGAGAAACACATGCAAATTAATAATTTAAAAAAAGAATGTGTGATATAAAATAAAACATTAAAAGGACCTCAAAGGAACCGTATGTAGAATTGACATCTTGTGGTTGAACTAAGTATTGCAGTCCAAATTCAAAATACTGGAGAGGTGTTTTTCACCCGGTCCCTCCTTTTCAGACTTGAGGCACACTCAGGTTGCCATGATTGACGACACCAACAAGAACGAACACACATGACAATGAATTAAATGAAATGCACTGTATTTCCTGCCAAGCAGGCAACCTGGATGGGGCTTTAGACCAAAACAAAACATGACAACATAAACATCAGTTGAGGGCTGCAACTGCGCTTTTTAAACGAGAATATCC
>JAUMHI010000053.1:15403268-15426191 GCA_032359435.1 Enteromius unitaeniatus | reverse complement strand
TCCAAATTATTCTCTGCAAAAGCGGGAAAATTCAGGCCATGTGACTGGAAAGATAACATTCTTAGATTTATGGTATGAGAGGAGAAATCTCACAACACCTACAACACTTACAAACCTCCAGATTTAAGCTGAACTGGTGAACTTGATATAAATGTTAACCTCTTTGACGAACTCAATGCAAGAGTTAATCTTTTGATTGATGGTTGTCCAAGTTGATGCAATAGCACCTATTGCTGTAGAATCGGGATTTCACATTTTCATCCTATTAAACTCACTCTGTCTTTCCTTTCCTTCTTCTTGCAACTCGTATAAATGCGTGTGTTTGTGTTAGTTTAGTTTGTGTCTTAGGTTTATCCAATAAAGCCATATTTATAATTGAAAAGAGAAGTATCTTGTGTTTTGTGCTTACACAATTATCTGGATTTTAATGTCCAGCTCAGAGTTGATGTTATACGGCTCATTCACTGAATCACAGACCGACTCAGTGATCCGCTGTAAAACAGTGATTCTGTTCAAATTCCCTATAGAATCTTTTACCTTAGAATAGACCTATATAATTTTGTCCTTACAATATATATAAAGAGTTTATTTGCAAAAACTAATGTGTAAATGTTTTTTCATTGTGCAGGTGGGTTGTTTCGATTAGGCTGAAAAATAACAAAAGAATACAGCTAACTAACACTAAACACACAGTGCTCCACGCAGAGATATGATCTGATCATCTTCCAGTCTGTCTGGAATGACATGAAGTATCTGAACAAACTGAGACAGACTAAATCCAGAAGAACTGTGGCAACGTCTGTTCCACACTCGCGGCCATTAGTGCTGTTTTTGTTCCCTGCAGATTCCGTTCCGCTGTCACGGCCAGGAGTGCTGTTCACGAATCCCATTCCGAGTCAAGGCCAGGAGAGCCGCTCCCAAGTCCCGTTTCCAAATAACAGCAAGAAGAGCCATTCCAGATCCCCGCAGATTCTGTTCTGCAATCACTGCCAGGAGTGCCGTTCCCAAGTCCAGTTCCTGATTCACGGCCAGGGGAGCTGTCCCTGATCCCAGCGGATTTTGTTCCACATTCACGGCCAGGACAGCTGTCCCTGAATCCCCCAGATTCCGTTCTGCAGTCACGGCCCGGAGAACCATTCCAATTTCCAGCAGATTCCGTTCCACAGTCAGGAGAGCTGTTCCAGATCTCAGCAGATTCCGTTCCGCCTTCACTGCCAGGAAAGCCGTTCCTGAGTCCTGTTCCCAATTCACGGCCTGGAGAACAGTCCCTGATCCCTGCAGATTCCGTTCCACATTCACTGCCAGAGCCATTCCTGTACCCCACGGATTGCGTTCCGCAGTCACGGACAGGAGAGCTGTTCCCAAATCTAGTGACTCCAGTACCCCCCCCAGTCGCGACCTCCAGTGCCGATTCCTAGAAAATGCCCTCCCTCCTACAACCTCCAGCATACTTCCCCAATGTTGACTGGCAACCCTGCCGCTCACCAACAACATGGGGCAAGTCAGGTAGAACCGCCATCCTCCAGCGTTGAAGTGTCCCTCATGTGAAACACCTGGTATTTGGCAAGGTGCTAATTCACGTTCACATGGAGTAGCCTCATTTAGCTCATATACTGTAGGTAAATAGTATCCAGCAACTTGAGCACCCTGCAGATGGCGATATCGCCTCTTCCGCCCAAGAAATTAGCCATGGTAGATAAAGATGCCCACTTGTTGCGCACAATCACAATGTGATGAGTAACGGTAAGTGTCCATTCAAATTTAGTGGAGTAAAGAGTACATATATTCAATCAAAAATGTAGTCGAGTAGAGGGTAAAAGTTGCTTATATTTTTGATACTCAGTACAAGTATAAAGTAACCAAAAAATACTTAACTACAGCAACAAAGTCCATTTACTCAAATACTTTAGACCACTGACGAGGAGCTAAACGGCTCACCACCTGGCCCGAACCCCGCATGCTCCCCCCGGAGGAAAGATGAACGAATGGCAGAGTAGGGGTGGAGGAGGGATGCTAAGAACAAGATGCCTAGGGAAGGGGGCTTGTACTATTTATAGGAAGTATCTCTCGCTCTGAGAGGATGACAAGATGATAGGATGATTAGGAGGATGAGGAGCCAGCCGTGCTTAATTACCTGTGCACGCTCCTCCCGAAATCTGTTTTTAAACATCACATTGTGCACCACAAGAAAATCTTGCACAATTTTTCATCATGAACAAACTACCCAGTGTTTAGGGTACTCTGCAGTCTAGTTCAACAGGGACATCTCACTACAGCTGAGAACCTGATCCCCCTCAGGGCTCCAAATAATATGCTTTTTCTCTTTGCACAGAGTGTTTGAGCCCGAACAACTGAAATGATTTCAGGAGGTAGAAAAGTGCTTTCACGTCATACCTTCTGACCTACTGCAACATTACTTTCCTCTTCTGGTCAACTGAGATGTATAACTCATCACTATGACTTTTTTTTTTACACTTCTAATGTAATGATGCACTACTAAAATAGGCTAAATACACAAGATGCACAAAATGGTGCATTTATAATACTTTTCGATAGTGAATGATATAATAGCAGCATTATTTTGCAGTAATCTACAAAAGCTACAATACCTAAAAAAATGTGAATCTCCATCCAAAAACAGAAGTAAACAGCTTTGGTTTTCATAAGAGCTTGTTCCTTATAGTAAGTTACACAGGCTTTAGCTCTAAAAGTTTAAATGGCAAGAAACAATAGCTGAACATGTTTTGTAAAATTAATGTGATGTAGCAGGTGTGTTAATGTTCAGAGAAATGACACATTGTCAAAAGACTTTTTCTGCATCAAGGCTGCTGCTAGTTGCTGGTTGTGAACTCTGATTAGCCCACCCGACCCTGTCGCTGTGCTGGCTGCATTTTCTTGACGGGTGAGCATTTTCAAGAAAATCTTGCATGTTACAGGTAGCATGTTTCTCCTCTTTTTCCTGCACTGCCCTCAGCAGAAACTGTCACCTTGTCTAAGTAAATCACATCTTAAGTGAGCATTCGTGCCTGAAGTGAGGACAGGCCTTCCATAAGGCCAAAACAGTGGATGTATACAGTATGTGCTGGAGAGGCAGAACAGCACATCAGCTGTGATGGAAAATAATAAACAACTGCAGTGTGTAAAACCTATGACTTTTACATAAATTAGACCTTTTTTAATCTAATGATTGCATGCACAAAGAGCAATACATATGCAGTATATGTTACTGTTCAAAAGTTTGAACTCAGTCAGTTGAATTAATATAATAATATAAAATGATTATTAGACGTAAATAACAAAACACACACACACATACATGTATGTATATAATATAAAAATATATTCAAATAAAATGTAATATTGTTACGATTATTAGATGAAAAATAACATGATTTTTTTGTTAAAAATGTATAGGTTATAAATATAACCACGGTTCTTTGAGGGAACGAGACACTGCATCCGAAAACGCTATGGGAACGTCTTCATGCGTGACGGCTCTGAATCTGCTCTACTAACGTCCAATGAATGGGCGCGACGTCAGGTATGGCTTGAGACGCAGTGTCTCGTTCCCTCAAAGAAACGTGGTTATATTCATAACCTATACGTTCTTTTTCGGGAACTCGCACTGTGTCCAAAAACTCTGTGAACGATATACCAATGCCGCCATAGCTCCAAGACCCTGCCCTGTGTCTATGTCACAACATACACCACTAGGACGTAGGGCCGAGGTAAGACCCAAGGGTCCAGACCGTAGTACCGGACAAACGTGGAGGGGACAGACCAACCCGCATCATTGCAGATGTCCTCGACTGGGACACCTGCCAGATAGGCCTTTGAGGCCGCCATACCTCTTGTGGAGTGAGCTCAATCAGCGAGGGGAGATCAGAGGAATTAAAACATCGCGATTGTCTCGACAATGCACCAACTGATAGTCTGCTTAGTAGCAGGCTGACCTGTCTTAGGTGGACAGACACACACTAGTTTAACTGGTCAGACTTTCTCCAAAAGGCTGCCCTGTGCATGTACGTGTCCAGTGGTCGCACAGGAAACATACAGTTCAACTTCAAACTGATCGAAAGGGAAGGAGGATGAAACGCCTGTAGCTCGATCAGGCGAGATGCAAGGTAGTAAAGACCTTTGATGTCTATCCCGCTTGAGGGTACAAAAATTCTTTCGCCGAGAAGGCGCTACTGAAAGGGCCTGAAGGTCTCCTACTTGAGTCTTTTTAGATGAAGATCAGAATCTCCTCTATGGGCTCGAAAGGTGGTTTACACCGAGCTAACTAGCACCCTACAGCCATGTCCCACGTAGGGACGCGAGAGCGTACTGGTGGTCTCAACCTTGATGCACTGCGGAGGAATTGTACTATCAGGGGGTATCTACCAACTGTCTTTCTATCGAACAGTGAGTAGTAAGCCGATATAGCTGCCACATGCACCTTCAAGGTGGAGTGGGATACCCATGCAGAAAATCTAGCCTGCAGATACTCAAGAACTGTACCAACTAGGCAGTTAACAGGGTCATACTGGCATCTTCTGCACCATGAAGTGAAGAACTTCCACTTCAGGTAGTACACTTTCCTCATTGAGGGAGCTCTGGATTGGAGAACAGTCTCTACCACGTCAGTTGGGAGACCCAACGGCATGAGTTGCGCCATCTCAGGGGCCAAATTCATAGCTCTCACAACCCTAGGCGGGGCAAAGTATTGCGCCCCTGCCTGTGAGAGGAGATCATTCCTGACGGGAATCTCTCATCCGTCTAAGAGATCTATCAGGCTCGAGAGTTCTACCTGACCCGGCCAGAACGGGGCTATTAATTATTTATTTATTTTTTTTAGCAAAAAAACTGTCGGCACACTCTCAAAGAACTCCCGGGAGCAGAACAATCGGAGGAAATCTGTACAGCTGTAGCCTCGTCCTCGTGGCTGCTCTTAAATCTGTGAGTACAACCCCCGCCGACCTTAGCTGGTGACCATGAGCTCGTAAAACTGGGCCCTGTTTTAGAAGCCAAGGGTTTCTCCACATATCTAAGGCTCACACACATAGTCGGAAGACCTTGATTGTTTAACCTGGGTTTCTTTCCCAGGTAAACCTTCTTGGTCTTGAGCCACTACTGTAGGAGTCTCGTGTATAGCAGGCTGAACACTCTCACAGCATGCCTAAATAAGTGGTCTTCTGACTGGAGAGAGCACACTTTTCTTGCCGTTCAGTCTGAACCCTAGACGCTTCACGTGAGCGAGGAAGACATCTTGAGCTCTACAACTGAGCTTATATTAGTCAGTCTGTTATGTAGTTTCAAATGCGAACACCCTAAAACCGCAACAGAGCAAAGGCTGCATCTATTACTTTCGTAAGCGTCTGAGGCGAAAATGCTAGGCACTAGACTTGCAATTTTGAGCAATTTGAACAAAAAGGGAAAAGGGACCTCAGAGCCCGGGCTCTTACTCTCATGGAGGAGCCGACTCTATTCCTCTTTTCCTCTTTATTAGAAGGGTAGCCCCAGAATGTCAGGACTTCTTCTGCTGGGACCTCCTAGACACAATAAAAATTTTATTTAATTTTAGGTCTGTCTTAGGCCTGGAGGCCCCAGCAGCAGAGAGTTGCCTCGAGCTGTGACTCTGCCTCGGAGGAGTATGGGAGGCAACGCTCTGTTTTGAGCCTCATGATATGAGGAGCTGGTACTCGGGTAGGGCTGCTTTTAACCTGGGTTTCTTTCCCAGGTAAACCTTCTTGGTCTTGAGCCACTACTGTAGGAGTCTCGTGTATAGCAGGCTGAACACTCTCACGGCTGCCTTCAGACCCCACAGTCTCTGAGACTGTATGACAGTAAGTGACCGGCCTTCTCTCACTCTCTTGACTGATTTAGAGGCTTTGTAGGCAACGTCGGAGCCTACAAAGATGATGCAACACCAGTGGACAGATAGCTCGTGAGCGTCTGTACATACTTGTACATACTTGGATTTTTTTTTTTCCTTTGTAGCCTGCTTGCCCTTGCTTGTCTTGCTCATGTTTTTATTTTAAACAGAGCTTGTGGAGAAACAGGTCTAAGAGAGGATAGTTTTTATATTTTTCTTTCACACAATCACTCAATCTTTTTAAACTATTTCACACGCACACTTTTAGGGAGGGGAAATAGGACCTTTCATTCAAACTCACACAAACAATGTGGAGGAGCAAGTCTAAAGAGAGGCTTTTCAAACACTCAATCTTTTTTAAACTATTTCAACACACTCAAGCGAGGGGAAATAAGACCTTTCACTCTTTTTCACTCACACAGACAAACAACTGAACAGGCACAGAGAGCGCGTTCTGAACAGCAGAAAGCTGCCGCTGGCAGGCACCATGTGCCTTATATACTTCCTGGTCTGATGTCACCGCCCTGACGTCACGCCCATTCATTGGACATTGGTACAGCAGATTCAGAGCTGTCACACATGAAGGCATTCCCATAGCGTTTTTGGACGCAGTGAGTTATCTGTTTTTCTATGACTTTTACACAATTAAACCTTTTTAATCTAATGATTGCATGCACAAAGAGCAATATGCAGTTTATATACACTATGCACATGTATATATGTTTTTGCTAATTAATTTAACTTATTTACTTATTAACTTATTACAAATAAAACTTCAATAAAAATAAAATTAAGATTTAAGAGTTAATTTCAGTTTTAAATTGGTTTATTTCACTTTTATTCTTTAGTACAATAAACATTAAGGAGCTTCACAGAGATAATAAAAAATTTTTTTTAAAATCACAATCAATTATGGAAGCTCAACCTTGGAGACAGCTCATGAAATAATTTGATTCAAACATATACTATGATTATTATTATTTTATTATTATTTTGTTCTCTCTCCAAATAAATCACCTGACTAAAAAATAAAAGACAGACTCACTTCCAAAGTCTCTGACAGTGAAGTTTTTGGTCTTCACTCCCTCCTGAGGGGATGTGAAGGAAAATCTTTGTCCAGCCTGAGGAAGGTCCTGGTCTCTTGCACTGATGACCTGAATCACCTGAATGACACACAGTTAATCAAAAGATTATTAATCAGGGTTTGAGAAATTTAACTTGAACAGTCTCTGATGGTATATTTGATCATTGCCGGACACCCAGAATGTGGTTAAACATATAAAACTGCATAAATACAGTCTCTTAATGGCAAATCGCTTGTTTAAATATTTTATGGTGAACATTAATGTTTATGAAATTTCTTAATGATTTATGAAGGTTAATAGTGCACACTGGCATATAATCTCTTATACTAAAAAAGTATGCATTATTAATTTCAATTATTCACATCTGTAGTTTTTTATGGACAAATAAAATAAACATTAGTATAGAAAACTCATTAGTCAGAGTCAGCGTTTGCTCTTAATTAATGGAGATATACAGCCTTATAATACAATTCTTAGAAGAAAAACAATCCACTTTGCAGTGCTTTATGTACATGAAACGATTACCCTCGCAACATTAAATGAAGCATGAGTTAGAAACTAGTCACAAGCGCATGGAGAGAAGTGTCAGCCAGCAGAATGTGCTCAGTAATGTTTAATCATGTGCTCCTGTGGTTTTTCTTCTCGATTCTGCATCTAAAACCAATTAGTCTGCTTTCACATCAAGTGATCATGATACACTGTGCACTAACAGAAGAAGCAGATCAATCTTCCGTAGCTAACAGACGTCTGTACCGCCCACCCTCCTGCTGGCGTAACCTGTTGTAGGGCTGTCACCAGCGCCACAGGTGCATGCTGGGTAGGACTATTAGCGCAGCACTAATGCATCGCTTACCCATCAGGCTCTTTCTGTCCAATGTATCAATCAAATCACACAGTTCTGGCCAGAAGCGTCATATCCATACAAACTAAGAAAAACCCTCTAAACTAAGAAAAAGATTTGTAACAGAACTTAAAAGTAAATAATATACAATCAAATAAATTATAAATAAATAAACATGACATGTACTTTTTCTTTCAAGTACCTACTGAATCAGGACAGTAAAAAATGTAACAAAATACAAAACAATATAAAATAATGCAAATATTCTTGCAACACCCTAGATACCACTTTGAAGAACCTTAACAACAGCATACATATTTTTCCCCTTCTTGGCAACAAATGAAGAATGAAAAAAAAAAAAAAACTGTATGTAAAATGTAAAACAATGAAAACACCAATGCAACCACCTAGCAATGCCCTAGATACCACTCCAAACACTGCAACTGCATATATACTGTATGTGTGTGTCTGTGTGCATGCTTTCTCCTTCTTGGCACCTAGAGAAGCAGGGCTGTGAAAACAAAATAAAATCAAATAATTGCAACCACCTAGCAACGCCCTAGATACCACTCCAAACACATAGCAAAGCAGCTTATATACAATACAACTTAACATGCAATAGGAGAAAATACTGTTTAAAATGTCTCACAGCATGTTTTCAGAACTTTTTTCCTGTTTATTTGGGTTCAGTGGTTCAGAGTAAGTGGGCAAGATACAGTATATTAGGAAATGCCCTGGCACACGTGCTCACACACACACACACACAAACTCTGTACCTGGCTAAAGTGCACTTTCAGGATTTAATGAGAGTGTCAGACTCTGGAGTCTGTCATACATCATCTTAAATGGCTCATTAGACCAGAATTGGTTTTGGACATGCAAACATACACACATGCACACACAACCATTTATACTCACTCACCTGCCCGACTTTGGCGCTCTCACACACGAAGGTCTCGTAAGGCATGGCCAGCTCTGGTGGAAACTCATTAATGTCCAGAACATGAACTGTGACAGCCACTCTGCTGGTCAACACTGGGTTATCTACACAAAGCACACAAACCACTCATCAGCAGCGCAAAACACATTACTGTGTACAAGTTTGCATTCATTCATTCAGTTATGGAAACGTTTTAAAAAAATAAAAAAATGTATTTAAAATTTTCAAATACTGTCTTTTATTTTGGATTTATCATCACTTAAAATATCCACTAATATAATAAGCATTACAATATGGACATCACCATATCAAAGTTACATAATAATGTTTTAAATTATAAAAGTTTATAATTTAAGAGACTCCTTCAGAAACATAAAAACATTTTATTGACCTCAAACTTTTGAATGAAATGTCTATTTAAAAACATTCCAAGCAGCCTAATACCCAATAATGAGAACAGATTAATCCATATAAATTTTAATTGGGATTGAACTGACCCCGTCTCATCAATAACTTCACACAATTTCTTTACTAAAATCATATTACATCAGCCTTCTGCTGAAGAAGCAAAAGGCATTATTAATACAGAACTGAGGACATAACTTATAGTCAAAAAAGAAAGTAGTTCACTGCACTGAGCGTTATGTTTCCAATCCACTCACATACTGCACTGCCATCATGTGGTTTTACGCTGGAAACAGGGATTTAAGTATTATTCACAGGCTGCCAATCAATTTCTATTCTGATCTATTCTGTTCCTAAAATGACAAAAAAGATTTTAGTGGGTAAGAAAATAAGCTAAAATAACAGTCTAAAAAGAAGTTTCCATCTAACACACAAGGTCATAGTCCTCTCTGGCACAGCTGTTGATTTTCACTGATATTGTTTGAATTCTGCTTGAGCGTGCAGTGTGGAGGTGAACATCAGTGCGGAATAAACTTTTATAGATCAGATCTGTGAGATGGGCTCAGCATGTCTCAGGAGAAGGTGAGAAGGCTTAGAACGAGGGATCTGAACTCATCCCTCCCAGGGGTCCCGTATAAAGCCAAGACCTGTGGGCGACCTTGATGAAGATGAGCAATCTTCCTGGAGAGAATGTGTGTGGAACTGACTGTTACTTTAGTTTCAGGGGGCTCCAGGGTGTCTGATGTCCAGTAAAAAAAAAAAAAAATTACTGTTGCTACAATTTATCAGAGATCTGACACATCGTCTCCAGGTTCTGTGCTTCTGCCAAAAATCTCCTGCAGCAAATTACTTTTTGTTTAATCACTGTTGGAGTTTTAAAAGAAGTTCTGGCTAACTGAAATTAATGCAATTCACCAACATGTTTGATATGTTCAGATAACTAAAAGTAATGAACAACTGGCAACATTTCTTATTTTCTGAATGCATACATTTGATGCATTTCAATTTCATGAAAATATTTCAATAATAACATTAACTAAAATAAAACTGCTTAAATGGATAAATAACTAAATAAGTAACGACCTTGGACCCGCAACCATAATTCAATATGATTGGTGTTTTTTTAAATGTTATTTAAACTGAATTAAACTAAACTACAGAAGTCAACATTTCCATCAAAGTTGTCCTAAAATCTAAAACTAAAACGATTTCTTGTCTTAGGACAAGTTTGATTCACTTTAGTTTTTTTTTTACCCATTATCCATTTCATATATTGACTACTGTAGAATAATAACACTAATAATAATAAAAAAGTTTAATTAAAAGTTAAAATTAGAAAGTTCAGCATTCTAATGAAAGTGATGAAGTGTCTTTGGAAAATGTACAAATATATTCTACTGAAGTGGACAAACTTAGTGGGTAAACACCTGCAAAATGAATTTAAAAAAGACTAGCAATTATTGTATTTACGCATTAGGATTTATATGCTAATTCTATGCTTTACAATAGATTTTTAGAAACAAAATATTAAAATCTAGTGAGCTTTTTATGACAAAAAAAAAAGTTACCAAGTTTACTATAGCTTTACCTTAATGACGTGAACGAAATTGGCCACTAGATGACGCTGTTGTACAAAGGAGAATTCGTCCATTTTGCTGCACGTTTTAACATTTAACATTTTAAGACAGTGACAGTAAAAGTGTGTTTGTGATGTTTTTGGTCATGGCTGTCTCGATTATTATTGTTGGCCTGGCTTCAAATGAATGAAAATGCTCTAATAACATATTTAAAAGGTGTTTCTTTTTAGATAAAAAAACAGTTATGCTTCCTTTGTAGGTTTGTGTTTGTGTACAACAGCCTATATATATATGCAAAAAGCTAATTTATTTTTTAATATATATTTTTCTTTTTTTTTTAGGTTTTGATTGTGGCCGTGTTTACACCTGTACTGTACAAGGAGTAAACAAATGGTTATGTCTGCTTAGCACATTTTGTAAAACATATTGGTTCTAACTGTAGTTTAAAACAGTTTTTTCCCTCTTTCACAAGCTGACACTATTGTAATGAGCACTGAAGGGATTATGTAAATCAAGTGTATCCATATGTTTGCTGTCCTAATGGAAAGGAAAGGCAGAAGTTTTCATGATGCGCAACAAGCGTGGCGTGTTTGGAAACTGTGTGCTGACTCATGCTTCTCTCAGCACTTTCATATTTAGTACAATATGATTCTGAGGCTCCAGAACATCTGGAATTCCACCTGGCGTGACATTAACACCCCTAAAAAGCACAGGAGATGGAAGTAAAAAAAAAAACTCAAGAAGCTGCTAGACTGGCTTGTGGTGGTCTTGAACAGGTGTTCCCCGCACCTCATAATCACTAGTTCTGAGAGATATAAAAGCTGTCAAGCATGTTTTACAAGACAAATAAAAAATGTTAGTAAGGATATTACACATCACACGCGGGTGATATGAGCATTTAGAAGTTGCAGGAAAGTAAAACTTGCTTGTTAAATACATATTTAACAGCTCCATTGGGCAAAAAAAAAAGTTTTGTCTAACTTTAAACGACATGCAAAAGTTCAAATTTGCCTGGGATGCCTAAAAAAATTAAATAGGAATAATACAGTCACAGTTACATGATGCTGCAAATGTGCAGATGTGAGATACGTGTGTGTGTAGTCAAAAATAGCACAGGTGACCTACTTTGTTAAAAATTAATGTACGCTATTGAATAGCATTGACTATTTTTAAAATATCCAGTTTACACATGAGTTATGAATATTAGTTCTACGTGCTCTATGTGGGCCAACAGAACAGAATGTAAAACTCTCCGTGACACTGATAGTGATTAGCTTCTAACACAGGGTGGACAATTCCCACTGCAGGACAGGAGTGAAGTTTAACAGCCCCGACTTAGCTTTCGTCTCTCCCAAATTAGCTTTAGAAATCACAATTAGCATATCACCAGTGCAACCTTGAGAGACAGTGAGTAATAACCGTTACCATGGTGACGACGGCTCAACTTTTAATGACCTCTCATCCCCATTCTGTCTTAATGAATGTGAGTCACCGCGTTTGTAATTTTGATTGAGCACCACATATCCTCCAAGATAATGGCACTGGGGACTTCTTGAAGGATTTGACGCCTTGATGGCGATGGATTTGTTTATATATGTGGTGATTCAATCCACAGATCTTTTCCCACACAAGTTACAGCAATGACATCTGTGACACTGGTGCTTGATCGCATTTCTAATTACTGCCTAAAATAGTCAGTGTGAAATTTGTAAACTTTTTTTTCCCCCATAATCTGACTGTTTTTAAGATGAAACACATGAAAGCCATGTGAGAAAAAAAAACTAAATAAAACTAAAACTAAGTGAATGTTTTGCAAATAGCAGAGTTTCGGGAGGAGGCGCTGGATGATTAATCACAGCCGGCCCGCATTGCCTAATCAATTCTCTCGTTATCCTTCCCTATCATACACTCTTACCAAGTATAAATAAACCCATTCTCTTCTCTTCCGCATCTTGTCTTTTGTGCACCCCTCCTCCACCCCTTCTTCCTGCTCGCGCCTTCCTCCGGGGGGCAGAAGGGGAACGAGCCGGACACCGAGCTCCTGACCTCGCTAGGGTTCAAACTACTAGGGCTTGGAGTCTAACGTTCCCCCGGCTCGCCCCCCCGGACAGCACACCAAATTGGCTTATTATGACTATTAAGGAAGCGCGAACTCTTGAAATAACAGTTATGAAATAAGAATTAGAATCATCACGACATAAAAGTAAAAATTATGAGATAAATAATTCTTATAAAATAATAGAGGGAATTTTTACAAAACAAAATTGAGTCATATTTCTGATTTAAAAAAATAAGTTGTAATTATGAGATAAAGGTACAACTGATGAAAAATTTGGATTGTTCAACTAATAAAATGAAGTCATAGTGAATTATGATTTGTAAATGACTAATGTTTACTTATGTCATAATTTTCATACAGTATGTCATCATAATTACTTTTTATCTCACAAATATGATTTTAAATCATTATTTTATGACCTATTATGTTTTACCAAAGATTGATTATTATTTCTTACATGTCTAATATTTGGGAAAATATAGGAAATGTCTTATGCTTGAAAAAAAAAAAAGTATATTCAACCTAAGAATACATTAATTAACTAACTAACTAACTAAAAATGTAGACCAGAAACTTGGCAATTGATTGGTTGCAACTGAGGTGACTAAAAAGATGTTTTTCAAAAATAAAAATGGTTGCAAAGTATTATATAATGCAATATAATGTAATAATATATACAGTAATTTTGAACATATTACAGACAAAGATATTTGCAACTGACTTTGAGGCATAGGAAGTTTATTTTTGCTGTCTTATCAAGTCTTCTATAAATGACCATGGCAAGGAACATTTAATTCACCAGCAGTTTAACAACATTGAAATACATCAATTGTTAAATTCAGTAAGTCAAGGAGAAAGGAAAGACACTGTAATAATGATACATATTCCAGGAGCGTCGTCATACTTTATGAATGCTCGTAAAACAAAGACTTTAATGGAATTTGCTGCTGACTGCACTGAGATGGGCCACCGTAAACCGTAAATCAGGCCGCAAAAAATCCTAGCATTTAAGACAACTGAACTTTTATGAATCACTTCTGAGGTTCACAGCCATACTTACTAACTTTAGTGGCCACGACTGAAATGTTGTGCTGGGCTATACTCTCCCTGTCCAGAAGTTCATTGGTGGAGATGGTTCCTCTGACAGGATCGATGTCGAAAAAGCTGTCCAGGTCACTCTTCCAGTCAATGGAATACCTGAAGAACAGAGAATAGATTTAAGGACAAATTTACCAAAAGCTTGCATCAACACAAACAAAGTTTTTTTTCACTTTGGTTAAAAGCTTCGTCTAAAAGAAGAAATGTAATTTGCTGTACAGGAGTCTACATTCCATATAAGTACATTTAGCTCACTGTGGTGCTCTGAATCCTTCTTTGGTTGGTCTACCTCAAGAAAGGCTTCGGTGAACTTTAGTGCAAGTGAACAACACAGCTTCAGACAAATGTACTTTTTCCCATACTGTAAGTCTGTCCATTTCTGATCTCTCTGCAGCTCTTCTCTTAACCCCTGAAGCTTGTAGAAAACTTAAAAAGCTT
The DNA here is from genome assembly GCA_032359435.1 of Enteromius unitaeniatus. Classification (NCBI taxonomy): domain Eukaryota; kingdom Metazoa; phylum Chordata; class Actinopteri; order Cypriniformes; family Cyprinidae; genus Enteromius; species Enteromius unitaeniatus. The sequence goes on along the minus strand of JAUMHI010000053.1, from coordinate 15,411,894 downwards.
TGGTGGAAGTCACAGAAACACTCAATACCAAAAAGCACTTTAGCTATTTTGTCTCACTCCATGAGCCGCAACATGGACATGCGGTATGTATAGGAGTGTTTTTAAAAGCTTTGTTCCCTTCGAACGGAAGCTCATCGGGGACCATTGTTTTCAGATGAGAAAGTGCACATTCTCATTGGTCAATGTTACAGTGTTTCTGAATAATTAATCTGGAAAGGACAAAACAAAGAGGAAACAAAGCCCTTTCACTTTTACAAATCTTTCCATTTTGCTTTCTTACAGTATATTGAATGAAATATTCATAGAGAAACAAACTATGGATAGGTAGGTTAGGTAGTTTTGGGACCCCGCAGTGGTGCATCAAAGGTTTGTCTTCTTGTAAAACTTTAAATGCAATCTTAAGAAGTGCAAACATCGAAAACATAATGGATTCTAAAACAAGGTCGATCTTTCAGCTGCTGCTGTTTTTATCTGCAGTTTTTAGTAAACACAAATATATAGTGATGTGGAATTTGTCACACAACCAGTGTTCCAAAAAAAATAAATAAATAGTGGCATAGTTTACCCAAAAATCTAAATTCTCTAATTTATTACTCACCTGCATGTTATTTCAAACCTTCATGACCATTGTTTATCTTCAGAACACAGATTAAGATATTTTTATGACCCACCCATAGACAAATGAAAATTACATTTAAACCACTAATTTTACATGGATTATTTAAACATTGACGTTCCTATGTTTCTGGACCTTGATCATATTAGGATCCATGTTGTCTGTGGGTGGGCTCTTGGAATTTATCAAAAATATGTTAATTTGCATTCCGAAAATGAATAAAGGACTTTGGGTTTGGAACAAATTTGAGGTTGAGTAATTAATTTTAGTAATGTGTTTTTATTTTTCACTATCCCTTTAAGTTTGGAACATCCTCTAAAAATGATGCTCAAAGGTAAAATAGTGATGGCTCTCTTCTTGCATGGACTGAACTAACAACCTTCCGGTTACCAGCCGCTAGTCTTATCCATTTATATGTGCTGTGTTTGAATACCTGACTGGACTGTTTCCTGCGTCGAGATCCTGTGCTGTCACAGCTCCTATAATGGTGCCTTGAGGCGTGTCCTCATAAACATCCATCGTGTACGATGGTTTACTAAAGACGGGAGGCTCGTCCACATCCAGAACGTTTATCTTTACTGTCGCTGTGTCTTTGAACGGGCCAAAATTATGGAACCGTGGATCCAGGTGTGCATTGGAGGCCTCCACTTTAAATGTGTATGCTTTTTTGGTCTCATAGTCCAACGGCTGAGGAAAGAAAAACAGAAATGTTAAATGCATGTATCTATCTGCATTATTTTACACATTTATTATTTTTGTCTAAGTATTATTTTTGGGTGAGTATGTTAATCAGTCCATGGATTTCAAAGCAGGCTTTGGTCTAACATGATCCTTCGGAAATCAATCAAAATGTCAATTGTGTGATTAAGAAATTATTATAAGGGCTGAAAACAGTTGTGGTGTTTAATATTTTTGTGGAAACCGTGATGAATTGTAATACAGGGATCTTTGATGAATAGAAATTTCAAAGGAACATTTATTTTAACATTTAACGTTTTTCATATTATCAATGTATTTTTGATTGATTCAATGCATTCTTGATGAAAATTAAATGATGAAGTACTTAAATTATGCAGTAAAAATAAAAATATTTTAGTTAGCCCTACAGGTGGATATTGTAACTATAGCATCAGGTTCAAAAAAGGATGCTAACAGACAGTGTTCTTTATATTGGCCACTCATTGAGGTCTTACATTAAAGCTTAATTTATTTATTTGTGTTTTATCTTTTGCATAAATTGCTCACTTTGATCATTTTGAATGCGGGGCCTTTCTCAGATCTCGAGTGTGTCGATGTCGGCCTGTCTGGGGAAGTTTGTCACAATTGCTTTCAGGCATGTCAAACAAACAACACACACTCCAAAAATGGTTCTCTCACGCTCCCATGCACATTTTCTCCTGATTTTGCTCCCCTCCCTGTTGATTCGGAGGCCCTTTTCTGTTGAAATCTATCTTAAAATTCTCACTTCGGTTCTTCTAAATCAAAGCCCATCTACTGTCAGTTTGACAGCCGTAAAATGCGTGTGTGTGGATGATTGTGGTCTTGCACCACAAAATCAAAGCAGCCCATCTAGAGATGAAGATCATACAATGCTATATTACGATCTCTCTCTGTCAACCTGTATGTCTGGGAGATGGCGAAAGGGTAAAGGAGACAAAGATCATTTATCTGACCTCTATATAGTTTCCATCATGACCAATTTACTTTCGTATCATCTTCAGATGAAAGCAAACACAATAGGTAGAAATTAATGACATATACACTATACAGACGTTATGTATTAATATGTATTTTGCACCAAAGCAAACAGCTGATTAGCTGAGAAAGGAAAGGACGTCAACTTTTGTTGAGTGGCTGGATCACTTGGGATTTAGGGGTGTCAGATGCCTCTTGCTGAAGTCTCCACGTCAACTAAATCAAATGGTGCTAATTGGACTTCCAATTAGGTGAAAGTGAACCTCCAAAAAATGCAGTTGCTAATTAGCTGAAGTTCTTGTTTACTTGAAAACAGACACATTGGTATTACTGAAGTCTTAACTACTTAAATACTGAAAAAAATAAGCCCACAAGTAATTAGGAACCAAGTCATTTACACAAAAGACATTTATCTCATTATTTAAACTAGCCTATGGCCTTCTGTGTCCCACAGAGACAGCACTGTTTGGCCTTTGGAGGCCAAGAGATGCGTTGATATTACTGTTGCAAGCAACAGGAAAAAAATGATAGAAAGGCAGTTTGCACACAAAATCGCTTGCTTTTCAGAAAAAAAAGGACATGTGGAGGACTTCTATCTTCTTTAATATGCATAACGGTGGTAAATTTCCATCCGGATGACATTATGCCACGTCCCTCGTTTCAATCAGAGCGCATAGCCTTTGTATCTCTAATTTGAAACAAAAGCTATAAATTGCTCTCTGAATACCATTTCATGTGGTTATTTTCCATCTTGGTTCCCTCAAAGGAATCTTTAGTGATACTCATATTGAATTATGGCTGGATCTTCACAGTCGCATTCCCTGAGAAAGGCCCACGCCGCCTTTTGATTTACTTTCTCCATGACACAATATTTTCATTTATACTCCCCCAGAGTGAGTTTTCAAGGTCATTTAAGCTTGTAAACTATTTGGCCACATAACAGCTTTGCTTTGGTATAAATTAATACTTAAAAACAAGCAAAAACAGAGAGACTAAACAGCATCTGCCTCAACTCTGCACTGAGATATTTGCTAAATTTAGACAAAACATATTAGCTCAGAATATGATATAATCCAATTTATAAGAATATAACACCTGAAAGAAAACAACAACCAAACAAACATATGTACAGCCTTGAACCTCAACAGAACATGCCGGCAGTCTATCAAAACAACAATTAATGAGAAAAAGATGAGTGTGTTACTCATCTTCCTTTTGAATGAATGTTACTGTTACTCGATAAAAGTTAATACAAATATTAATATATCTTTTTAATGTTTCTCAATAGGGCTGCGTTCATTTCATACAGCAAAAATGTTAGCATTTTGAAACATTATTTTAATATAAAAGACTGTTGTTCTTCTAAATATATTTTAACATGTGACGTAAAGCTGCATTTTTAGCATTATTATTCAATTTTTAAATACAATTTATTTTTTATAGTTTTTTTAATCACTCAACTTATCAAAAGTGACATAATTAATGTTACAGAAATTTCTGCTCAAAAAATGATATGGTGTCGCTGGTACTGGTGTCCCTCAGGGTTCATTACTTGGTCCCTTGCTTTCCAGCATCTATATTTTTCCTCTTGGTCAATTTGAACTCTTTCGAACTTAACTACAATTTTTTCGCTGAAGATACATATTTACATCCACTCAAATCTGGGGCCAAAATGTAAATATTTCCTATCTCTCACATTGTCTTTCTGAGATTAAGTTGTGGATGTCTAAAAATATCTTGTGTTTGAATAGTTCTAAAACAGAAGTTATGCTTCTCTGCATTCTAGCTTGTCATTTGTGCCTTTTGTTCTGAACACTGTTAAGACCTCTTTCTATCATCTCAGAATTATTGCACGGCTACGACCTGCGCTGTCTTTCTCTGTTACTGAAAGGTTAATTAATTCTTTTGTCTTTACTCGTCTAGACTATAGCGCCCTTCTTATTGGAGTTTCAAAATCTAATATCGCAAACTTCAGTATTTACTGCTTCTAGAAAATTTAGCAGCTAGAAAATCTGTCAGGGGCCAGGGTTGTTGATCATATAACTCCTGTTTTGGAAATGTTGCATTGGCTCCCGGTCAGATTCCATATTGATTTTAAAGTTCTCATGTTAACTTACAAGGCACTTCACGGTCAAGCTCTTACTTACTTAGGTACTTGGCTAAGTTTTTAATTCCCTATACACCTACTGTATAGTAGCAATTCACGATCTTCTCAGAGTGGTGTTTCAGTCATTCCTAAAACAGGCTACCTTCTTGGGGAATGCCCCACCCCAAGTACAATATGCTTTTAAAGGCACTATATTAAATAGCATTTAATAGTATTATTATTCAAATATATTAAAACAGAAACCAGTTCTTTAGTAATATTTAATATATGTTCTCTAAGCGACAATAATAATAAGTGCTCCATTATGCACATTTCCAAATCAACACCTGCTCTAACAACCGTACATCAGATTCCCATTTGAGTTTTCACGACAGGCCTGAGACAAGGGTGTACCAGACGTGGCGTTTCTCCCACCACCCATGTCCGGTATTGATGGTGGATGGACGTGAACAGTGATTAAATGTCAGAGGAAGCTGCAGGATTATTGGAGGTAAGGAGGTTTAGCCTAGAAGAATGTCAAGAGCATCATTGCCCTTTTAGTGTGTGTGAGTGGCCACATCACCCCGGCAGCCTCGGTTAATGACTTTACACCGAGACAGGGGAAAAGAGAGAAAAGACACAGGGAGGGTAATGACAGTGACTCAAAACTAATGAAAGGCTCTTCAAGTGTGTCACTAGTTGTGATGAAACCAAATCACAATACGAAGTCTATAGTTTACGACAGCTTTTCTAGTAAATGCCCTGCATGCTTTATATTGTACCGTCAACTCTAAAAAAGAATTATAAGAAATAGAGCTGTTTCTTTAATAGCATAGACTTTTTTTTATTTGTATAGTCACTAACTGATTACACTTGGGTAGTAGGACACAACTGCTGAACTGAGAAAGAATATATTATATATATATATATATATTATGAACATAAAGAAAATGTTCAGAGATCTATGCTAAGATATAGAGTCCTGGATTATTACATTATGTGCATTTTTACTTGCCTGTTACTTAATATGGGTCAGACCAAAAAAAATTACATATGAAATACTCATTATAAAATCAAAATATCTGTTGGTGAATTAAGACGTAAGAGTTAAGAGTTGCCAGCTAGAGACTGCTTATGGCACTCCAGCGCCCAGCAAACTCTCTATGTTTTGTTTTCATGCACTCATTGCCACGAACTCATGTCCCCACCCCACTTGTCAGTTGTCATTGTGTTTCATTGTTGGCTCCACCCACTGACCTAGTTCTATGTGTATATAACCCAGATGTGTTTGTGTGTCGTCACGGTTCATTACACTGTCTACCTGGTTCTTGTTTTTCATGTGTGTTTTGTTTTCTATTGTCTTGTTATCTGGATTTCCCGTTGCCGACCTCTGGTTCCCCACGGACCTTCGCTTCACTGCTTCCCTTGGACTGTGTTTGCTGGTATTCGACCCTTGCTTGGAATATGTTTATGTTTTTGTCTCTGCCTACGTTGTCTCTGTCTGCCGGTGCTCGAGCTTGTCTGTCTGACCCTGAGCCTTTAATAAACTGTTTGCACGTGAACCCGAACGCCTCATCTTCCTGTTGATATAGGTTATACGTTGCGCAAACATACGTTAACTATTATCTATCCACCAAGACAGATTAATTACACACATCAGCATTATTTAACTTAATGGTTGATGTCACCTCTAGTGAGTATTTCCATTACAAAGCATTGATCTTCAATTAAAGGTCACAGTAACAGGACATTAACTCAAGGGACACACAGACTATTACTAATACTATTAGTGTTGGAACGACACACACACAACAAGCTACTGAGAGAATGCAATTCTAACCATCTGATTGTTTGGGGGTTGTGGGGGATCACTGATTGATTAACATTTATTTTTCATTGCACTTCAGATGTTAAACTTGTTCCTAAAGGGTCATGTCGAAATCACACAAGCATAATGTGGGACTTTAAGTCTCACAGCAGTGTTTAATACTATAAACAGTCTTCTTTCCTTTTAACCAGTCTATTAAACATATAATCATCAGATGTGACATTGTAAATATATATATATATTGTCCATTTCCATTTACCAGTAACTTAAACTGAAAATAGGGTTAGGGATCATTACGGAATACTGATTTTTGCACATTGTTTTATTTTTATACAGATATAGATAGATAGATATATGGGGTGTTGGTTCCAAGAGACTAAACTGAGTGCACTGTATGTGCATCTGTATGCATTTGTAACAGATACAACAGGTCTGAGAATGTGAAAGCTTTGGAGAACATTAATCAACACGTAGATCAAAGGCCTCAGGAAAGGTGTTAGTAGTTCAGGCAGTACGTGTAAATGTGTACGTGAAGGAAATGCTCATTTCCGTATCTACGTGCGCTAACACTTGAACGTTACCAGAACAAAAGACACTTTAAATTCAGCACTTCACGCTAGTGAATTCTTTGATATGGTAATGCGCTCCCTCCTTGCACTGGTGTGAGTGCCAGCAGAGAAATCCTGACGATCGCAGCCCAAGCCGTCAATGCCAGTCGTGGGAATTGAACAATTGCGCACCTGATCCTAAAACAAGCACCAGCCATTGTGTGGGTGCAGATGCTCGGAGCCGTTCAATGCAATGTAAATATGCCTTCCATTAGTATTCTCTTCATGATTATTTTCAAAAGGGGCTTTTATAATGTAGCGTCACCGTCCTCTGGTGAATTTCCACTGCAACTCACAGTATAGATGTGAGGGCACTTTGATGTAAAGTTCTTTTTTATTTCCATTAGCGTTCGGGATCTATGCTTATTCATGGTAACCAATAGAAACTCCAGCAGATTTTTTGCCCACACAGCCAAATACTGCATTATTCTATTCTTACTTAAGAAGATCTTTGTGAAATCAATAGCTATTATTAAAGTCAGGCCCTTAATCCTCAGGGCTTCTCTGCACGATATCAATATAACCTCCTATTAGTATGCAGAACTTGCTCAAAGCTTTTCGTTGTGTAATGCAGTTTGCCTTCATTTAAATAAGATTACAATGTGAAGCACCCGGAAAAAGTGCACTTGTTGTTGTTGTTAGAGTGCGCCTGTTAGCCTCGGCCTATGAAATAGCTCTGAGTTTACATGAAAGGCTGTTTTCTTTTTTATTTGAGCATGAGCTTGCTCGTGCACTTTCTTCTTTAGAACATTGCAACAGGATGATGCATTTTTAATAAGAGCTGGGTTTGTTTGTGTTGAGAACAGTGTTACACTAACACAACTTTTCCCATCCTTTTGTCAAGACTGGAAGGGAGACGGGATGCATCGGATCGCAAAATGAGGATTCACTTCCTGCAAATGTCCTACATGTGGTGTTACAGATTACTGTAGCTCAGAACAGAAATACTGTGAAATATTATTGCAATTTAAAATAGATATTTTAATATTTTATTTAAACTATTTTGTTAGAATAGGGTTGTAAGTTATTGGTAATGCAAGCCATGGATACAATACCTTTTCAAAGTGCCTGTCTGCACTGCTTCCTGATTAATTGGGCAGATATGAGCTCATTTAATCAACATTAATGAATGCATTATAAGATCATCTTACATATTACTGGATTTTATTAGCAAAGAATGCACAGTGGGTAATTTGTATTGACACAAAGACAGAGCTCCCAAAAATGTCCAGAGAGTGCTGGAAACTGCAGCTGTGCGGTTCTAAAATTATACCGTTATGAATCTTTTGCTGACTTAATTCGCTTTATATTCTGAATTACTCATGCAGCAACAAAATGTGTGCCGGAGAGGTACAATGGTTAAAGAAATATTTTGGGGTATTTGTAATCTATGTCTACAGTATGTACAGTTTTTGCTGCAACAACAGTGCAATTGTGTTTAAATCAAAGCTCATTCTCAGCAGTAGTTTGCGTAAAGTGCTTTGCATTGCTGATTGACTGATTTTGACCTTTGCAGTTGTAACCAGCTCTTAAAATGAAGTCTTATACAATTTAATAATTTATATAAATAATTTAATAAATAAAAATGAAAAAAGAGACGTTAGAGCCTTGAAATAATAAATGTTTAATTTAATTAAAGTACATATTCTATGGACTGAAAGAAAAAAGAGCGATTTTCCCCTGGGGAGGAAAAAGACTACAATTCCCATGCTCCTTTTCGTGAGGAGCTGACCAATCAATGAGCGCCAAAGCTTCAGGAAATCAAGCTCCGCCTTCACTACCTGTTACCTGCT
>JAUMHI010000053.1:15378485-15389212 GCA_032359435.1 Enteromius unitaeniatus | reverse complement strand
GCAATTCTGCTACAGTTACTACTGGCAGCTAATATAAATAATTGCAATTAATAATAATTAATAGTAATTATTTATATCAATATCTATATCCCCTTATTGAGATTAAAATGATTAAAATAATGTGACCCTTATTAAATAATAAAAGAAATAAATAAACAAATCAGTCTGTATCATGTCTATACATTTGCTATTAGTGCATTTAAATGAGGCTTTACCTTTTTGAGCATGATGATTCCCTCCTGATTGTGCTCGTTGGTGGTGATATCAAACATGGCTCCTCCATCTCCCGGGACGATGTTGTATTCCACCTCTGCGTTCTTTCCAATGTCCAGATCATGAGCTTTGATTCGGCCAATCGCTGACCCGACTGCTGATGACTCCGGTACACGCAGGTGGAAAATGCCTGGAGAATCAATGATTTTTTTTTTTAAGCATATGTGTCTAGTGTTGTGGAGACTACTTTAAAAATGTACAGTCTTTGTTTTGTGAAAACTATTCAGTTGCACACACCAATGAATTGTTAACATTAAAGGAATAGTTTACCCAAAAATTAAGATTTGCTGAAAATTGACTTACCTTTAGGCTATTTAATTTATCTTCAGGCCATTCAAAATATGTGTGAGTTTGTTTCTTCATCAGAACGGATTTGAAGAAATTTCTTTACATGACCCCACGGGTTCCGAGAAATAAAAACGGCTGATAAATAATCTTACTAATAATCCACAAGTATTCCACTACTCTCCAGTCAATCAGTTAACATCCTGTGAGATGAAAAGATGTGTGTTTGTAAGAAACAAATCTCTCATTAACTTTAAACCTTTGCTTCTGGCCAACATAATACATAATTTCACTTCCTCCAGTAACAGCCCATACCCTGTTGTCCTCTCACATCAAAATCCACTGTTAAAATTGTTTATAACTATTTTGAACTCTTTTAACTTAAAATTGTGCTTGATCTGTGCATATTTCTCTCCTTATTATTTTATTTAATTTTTTAACTGGACATATTTAATATATTAATACTTTGTATAGAGGAGTTTAAGGTTTAAAAATGAATTGTTTCTTATAAACACAGCTTTTTAAATTCACTAAATGTTAATTGATGGACTAGAGAGGTGTGGATTACTTGTGGATTATTCTGATGGTACCCATTCACTGCAAACAATCACTTGGTGATGCTACATTTATCCAAATCTGTTCTGATTAAGAAACAAATGTGACTGAATTTAACTTTTTAGGTAAACCAATTCTTTAAGACCAAATGTGCATTTGCAACATATCCATACTGCCACAGTATTCTTCCTCCTATGCTAAATGCTAATGCTAAGTGACTAAGTTTGCAACACTAGAGAGGACATTATTGTTTGATTGTTAACTGGCCCAATGCACTTGACTGTAAATGAGACAGAAAAAGCAGTGAAGTGTTGGTTTCACACTTGTTATTTGGCAAAGTTACGCTGAATTGAAAACAGCAGAGCTAATCAATGCTACTAAAAATGTAGTAGTAAACCTGCTATTTTAGTTACCCCAATTCTGTTAAAGACACTTCCACAATGGCAAAAACAGATCATGCTGATTAGTAAAAACTAATGTGTTGAGTAGCCATGCCTACAAAAAAAAAAAACACCTCAGCTAATTAAGAAGTCATTAGATGCATTAGTGCAATGCACCAAAAAACAAACAACAAGAAAGAGAGAGAGAGGCTGAGACACAGCCCAGAATGCAGCAGTAATCATAGTGCCATCCTCAGAGACATGCTGATGGAAATCTACTTCGCTCCCAGGGTATTACCAATATTTACACAGCGAGGAAACCAGTGCTCATCGCTGAAACTCAACATGATTTCTATTTCACGATTTCTGAGCGCAAATGGAGCCTGTATGCATGTACTTTTTTAAAGACTTGGCCTTATTCCAGTGGAAAAATAAACAAAGAACATTTTGAAGTACATAAATGCATGAAATATAAGACTGTTAAAAGCTGTGAGCAGGGATGGTAAGAGGTCTCACGTCTTTTGCAGCACCTCACGTGTGACAGGTCCTTTAAAAAAAAAAAAAAAAAAAACGTGGTGCTCAGGTTAAAATAAGTTTATCTTTTAAAAAACACTTCACAGCAGGGCGTTATTTGTCCATATTCCAGTGGCCACATCTTGCATTCTTCAAAGCACGTACACCTGCTTTGTGAAAGCCCTAAGACTGCATGCTCATGACTTCTTTGCTGTTTTCTGAAATCTCATTCGTTTGTGACTAGAGTTTTCACACAATTACGAACCAATAACATTTGTGGGGTTTTTTTTGTCTTTCTTTCTTTCTACCTCTCCAGAGATGGCATTAAATATGCTGCCTTTCCTCCTTTACGCAAACTAAATTTATAGATTCACAATTATTAATTTATTTTTAAAGAAATGCTGACATATATTTGCTCTATGAATGCATTTAATTTTTAAGCTTCCTCATGTTTATTTAAAAAGAAAATGCTGCATTACCAGTCAAAGGTTAAACACACTTGCATGCATTTATGTTTTTCATTTTATTAAACTTTCTAATGCTTTATGTGTAAATGCTTTAAATCTGTTTAGTGGACTGAATAAAGTGTGGCTGCAATCACTTTATTTACAGAGCTACAGATTTATATTCATAAACAGAGCTGATATATATATATATATATATATATATATATATATGTATGTACATATATATAGATAACAACTATTAAATTCATAAATAAATAATTCAGACTTTTGGCTGACTTGATGGTTATACAGAGTGGCTTACTTTTGGAGAACCTGGGTGGGTTATCATTGACGTCACTCAGGGTGATGTTGATGGTGGTGGTCCCTGCCAGACCCCCTAACTGTCCTCCCATATCTTTGGCCTGAATGAGGACCTGATATAGTTCCTTCACCTCCCGGTCCATGTTGGGCAGAGCTGTCCTGATGACTCCTGCACACAGATCGAAAGAGAGCCAGACTGCATTAATGGAAAGAAGAGACAAGAAAAAGGACGAGAAAGGGATAGTGAGGTAGAAAGAGAGTATAGACGAAGACGCTGTGAACACAAGCAGGTATCAGTGTGTGGAGAGAATCGGATTACAGAAAAGAGGGTAAGGTGAGGAGAAGAATAGGGTTTAGAACTGAGAATGAGGCCTGCTGAGAAAAGGATGTGAATCGTAATCTAAAATAACACACACAATTGAGATAAGAAAATTAAGAGTGGAACACAAAAAGGGAAATGGATTAAGTTCTGCTGCATTGTGGAAAAGGAAACTGAAGCAAATTGAACTTAAAGGTGTAGTGTGTCATTTCTGTGCTATTACCGGTATCCTGAAAATATGTCCTGCTTTGAATCACACTATATTTGTGTTGTTTGATGGTTTGAATTAGTGTTTGGATGTTATAGGTTAGTCCTGCCTCACAAAATGCGCTGGCTGATGAGATGTCACCTTTGTTTCACAAACACCTTTATCATGGTTGTTGCGGGTCCCCAAAGGTATATATATATTTATATTTATTTTTTTTTTTTTTTTTTTCTATTACTAACAAAAATTTTGCCATACTTGACCATTCTCATCCTTTTCTCATCCAATTAAAGGAATATTCAGGGTTTATTAGAGGAGCGGCATTTGTAGGATGATGGTAATAACCGCAAATATTATTTTAATTGGAACACTAACATCAAAAGGAGGTGCATTTTTTTAAAAGGATTTAAAAGCATAAATCTGAAGCTTACAGTTTCATAAATGTCTTCTGACTGAACAGTGAGTTTTTCAGCATGAAATGGAAATTCTGATAATCTTTTCTTCTCTTGTGGTGTGTGTCTTATAGCTTCTTAAATGACAAAGTAGATGACATTGATGTATTTCAAGAAAGATCACAGGTACATGAATCTGAATAAAAAGAATAATGTTACGCGCACATAATATCTTTATTTATTTATTGTTTTTTATACTAGATTCAACTATATTGTCATTACACATGTACAAGTACAAGGCAACAAAATGCAGTTTACGTCTAACCATGAGTTTAATAAGCAGCAAGTTGCAGGATATAGGTATAAGTTATAAGTGTGCCTATAGAAGATATGTACAAGAAAAGTGGATAATATTTATAGATGGATGTCCAATGATATGAACATAATATACAGTGGGTGTTCCTCAGTCTGCTGGTTGTAGTCCGGGGTAACCTGAAGCGTACTATGCTAATTGTCACATGGAAGATGCAGGGAAACGTGCGGATCCATTTGCAAGTGTTCATTCATGAACACAGAGTCAAAACAGGCATCAAGGCATCAGCAGACGGGAACATCAAAGGCATAGGCATAAGAATAATCCAGATATGAGGCGGGGGTCGCCAACAGTAAATCCAACGCAATGAAGACACGGGAAACACGGAAGGCTTGACAACGGGGAAAACACAGGTACATCCAACATTGACGAGCGAATTCACACACAGACAACCGGAACTTAAATACACATAAGAATTAGGTCAGTGGGTGGAGATAGAATCAATAACTATGGCAACATACAAGGGGGTGGAGACATGAGTTAATTGATAAGAAAGTCCAGGCATGAAACGGAGACACAAAACACAGACACGGTTCATGGGTGGCTGGAGTGTCATCCAAAGCTGGACGGACACATCCAGCTGACCGTGACACTAATTTTTATATGGCTATGGTCACATTGGCAATGATTTCTGAATGCACAATTTTTGCAGCTTAGCATCCATAAACTTCGGAAACATTAGAGTGCATCAAAATATACAACTACAGTATGTAGTTCTTTCAGTAAGTTTCTGATATTATATCAGAACATATTATTGCTTCTAGAAATCAGCTCTTCAGGAAAAAGTGAAGTTCTTTGAAGCATCAGCACAAGGATTGTTCTTAAAGTTAAAATGTTCTTGTAAGGAATCAGACTGTAAAACTCTTCCTGTAACCAGCACCTTTACCTTCAAGTGTTTTTTCTCCATTTAAAAGATTGAGGTCAGCCCTAAAGCTTCTGGTACTTAACAATCTTAACATGGCGACAAAGCTAGGGTAGAAACACCTTTCCTCACTTTTCTTCCATAAAGCACAACTAATGCGTTTCCCAACACCACAAGAAGCTTTCCCAGATCAAGAGAGCTCTTCATAGGATAAATTAGACATGGTGGCGGATGGTTAAGAAAGGCAAGGACCTTCATTCAATGCCAATTTCAGATGAAACGTAAAAGGGATGTCATGTGTGATTCTCTGGGCCTGTTACAGGATGGATCTGTTTTTTGACTTCAGTTTCGCATGAACCGATCTCGCTTTGAAGTTTGTGTGGTAATTAAAAGAATGGTTCACCTAAAAATGACATTTTGTTATCATTTACTGCATGACATTTTTTCCTGTATTGAAAGCAAAAATTCTGCCTAAGATCTTTCTTTTTATTTTACAGAAAGATTACATGAAATTTATAGTGATTTGGAATGGTGGCAAACTTTCATTTTTTGGTGAACTATACCTTTGAGGTGAATTTTTCTCTCACGACACTCGGTGTTGATTCTGTTATGCAATTTACCCCCTGCCTTGGTTTCCCACCCTCTTCTTGATTTTGTTTAATGTCATTTTGTGTTGGCAATTTTTTTTTTATACGACCTGTGACAAAAACATATTTTTATTCCTTACTAGTCATTTTATTTGTTCGGCTACAGAATGTCACCCTTCGAGTTTGCTGATATCAGGATATTATATTTCTATTCATATATTCCTGTTTGCAATGCTTCATACTTGTACAATAGGGCTGTAGACACATTGGAAACAAACAGAAAATGCTCGCACATGCTCTGTGCATCAAGTTTACCTTGCAGGTTTGTGCTTTTGCATATTGGATATTACAGCCCATTGAATGCAGACGAATGCCCATTTGTAAATTTCTATATATTGCTGTTGAACGCTCTTGAATATTGCATAACAAAGTATTCATTGGGAAAATATAAAAGGCAATTTATTCGCTGCCTCATTTGATGATGCTACAATTCCCCCAGCCATATAAACAACAGAAAAATCCATTTGCTGTTACAGAGCTGACTTTATTTTCAACTCAGAGGGTTTGAAATGTAGCACCTGATTGTATAATTATAGATCTTTTCAGGCCTGTTTAGCTGACAGGATGTCCGTTACTGTTGTGCTGTTTAAAATGAATTGCTGTGTATTTTGAGTTACAAATCTATTTTCTAGGCTGGCCACATTATCAAATCAAACCGCAGAGCTCATTTGTCTAATAGGGTCAATGAATGTAATTACGTTGAAACCTGTGAACTGTGAAATTAATTAATCTTGTCTGTTGTATTACACAAACAAAATGATAGTAATGTATTTTTTTTATGCAGCCAACCCTTTTCTTGATATTATAACCTGGAAATGTTGGGTTATTTTTTAAATTGGAATGACATAAAAACTAAAAGACTTTCAAATGACACGATACGATATTTCTTTTTTCACAATAGAACATAGATAACATAACAAATTTTTAAACAGATATATTTTACACTTTCATCCACTAAATGTGCTCATTTAAAAAAATAAAAAAATAAAATCTCATAAAAAGTTGGGGGTGATAAAGGGCTGGAAAAGCAAGACATTTGAAAAGATTTAGCTGGGAGAACATCTAGCAACTAGATAAGTTAATTGACATCAGGTCTGTAACATATTAGGGATGTCTTAAGAGAGGTTAAGAAGGCTTTTTTTAGCCGTATTCATGAGGAAACTTGCTAATTAGCGCAATATTAGGAAAGGCGATTTGCAAAGTTTCATTAAAAGGCATTATCCTCACTGCTTCTGTAGTTGAGGCTGGATCATGAATGATTTGCGCAAATATAAGCACATTTTGGTTGATCAAGGGCGCATTTCCCTTCAGAACCAAACGTAACGTTAATCCTCCACGTCTTCAGACACTCTGATGTTGGGGGTAAATCACTACTTCTATGTTCACTTATAAATTCAACAAAAAAACACCTCAATCGCTTAAAAGTCTTGCTTGTCTCTGTGTCTCGGTCTGATGACGGATCACTCAGGGCAGATCAGAGGTAAGACACCAGTTCAGTCTGTGTGACACGCTGCTGTCAATCAACTATTGTGGGAGTGACGCCACACCGACATGCATTTAAGAATGGCTTGATTTAAGAAGGGGCAACTTATTTTTATTCAATTAAAAGAAAACTACTGGTGGATCTTTATCATTGTAGGGTGGTTGTGTACACACACTCCCAACACACATTTCAGTCCAAACAGCTTGTAAAAGTGCATGTGGCACTGAATGGCCCCTTTAAACCCCTCAGATGATACTGCATCAATCATTGGCTTGCTTCTGTCACTGACATTAATAAATGGGCTCAGGAACAAGAATGCGACCAAATTCCAACAACAAACCTCCATAAACTCATAACCTCAATGCCCAGACATCTTCAAACTGTTTTGAAAAGAAGAGGAGATTCTACAACATGGTAAATACAGTATGCTCCCATCCCAACCATTTTAAGACCTGTGGACTTCAAATTTGAAATGAGCTCATTTGGTGCACAAAATTGTAAAACTTCTCAGTTTAAACATTTGTTATGTTGTCTATGTTCTATTCTGAGTAAAATATTGGCTTGTGGGATATAAAATTATTTTAGTTTTCAATTTATTTAAATAACAATAGAAAAAAAACATCCCAAAATTTTTGGGAACTCAGGTTGCATTTCTTATAAAATATTTAGGGGTGTTTTACCTGTTTTGGGATCCACAGAGAAGTACGGCTGACCGTGAAGTATGCTGTACACCACCCTGGCACTATTGCCATATGTAGGGTCGTCTGCATCTGTTGCTGTCACCTTCATCACGTATGTACCTGCACACACACACACACACAGAGAAGATACCATTCGTTTGTGTTAAACTGCATGAATAGATATGGGAATTGTGCTTCGTTCAAGGTTATAACTGTAATAGCATATATGGTTTGACCAAACAGGCCTATACAGACACATTATTGCTTTGCTTATGATGGGCTGATATAAAACCAAGTATATGGCTGTACTGATTCTCCACTCTGTTTTGATATGTCTGAAACAGCAGTTTTTACATTACAAAGGCAGCACTTTTAAATGAGCCAATAAATGACAAATTATCCGTACTGTAGAAAGAGCTGATGGTCACGGGTCGCTGAATCCCTGGGTTTTACTGAAATGCAGCACGATACTGTACTTGACCACCACACATTTAGCAGAAATCATGTGTGTTGTTTCTATTATGTATTATAGAAATGATTTGCTTTATTCAGGAATAGTTTTCTAAAATAGTTTTTTGATTTGCTCCATATTGCACTCTTGCTTGTGTGACATTGCTGATAGAGTCAGTGAACAGTATCTATCTGTCTATCTATCTATTTTTGTATCAATTGTGCTATCATTCTGTCTATTTATTGTTTTATCTTTTCTTTTTCCATGAAATTCTTATTTCCATCACATTCAATTTTTGCATTTAAAACGACATGTTTTCCATTTTCATTTATTATATCAATTAAAGGTACAAAATAGCAAAATATGAAAATGTAAACAGACCCCTCATGCATTCTTTACTACCACTTTATTTCATTTTAGCTAGTGATTCATGCCTAAGTGAAAGCATTCTGAAATTATGAAGCATCCTAGAATACATCTAAAAGAATGCATGAGTGGTATGTTTACATTTAAATGATCTCTACTACATACGGTTAGAATCATTTAACAATCCACAGCATGGAGCTATTAATGATTTTAAAGACTATTGCAGTGCACTTTGTTTAAATGATGTTACCAATTTAGACCAGATCTGAATGTCTATATACACCAATCGTATCATTGTAACATGCTTTAGTTTAGAAATGCTCTCTCATTCTGATTCTAGTGCACTTCTGTTCTTTATCTAATTGACAGTAGGCTTAATCAAGACATTAGTCTAATCTGTCCATTGTCTGCAATGTCTCTTTATTATCATAGTGTCCTGCTGCTAATGGCTAGTGATGGCATTAATAATATTTAAAAAAGCAAATTCATTATTTTTTTTTTTTTTTTTTTTTTTTTTTATAAATCATATTTGAAGAGTTTATAAACACATAAGCATATTAAATATGTACAAACTTGGTTTATGAACTTGGTTTTATTTATCAGACTTGTGGAAATGGTTGGTAAATATTATAATTTATCCCTACCTCTATAGACTTGATTACATTTGTGCAAAGCAATTATCATTTCTGAGGTAAACAAATGACATTTTTATATCTTATTTTGAACACTCGCTTTCTTGTTTAGAAGAACATGCACTGCACTTGTGTACAACAAGAACAGGCATGTTTCAAAAAGGACACAGGTCATCTGTGATTGTATATGTTTTATGAAAACACTCAAACTGCAAGTAGAGTGAATTATCACAGTGTACTGTCTGAGGCTAGAAAAGAAACTTGAAGGCCTTGGAGGAGAGAGAAAGAGCGAGTATGGGGGGGGGCAAGAGGTAATTGTGCAGATTTTAAATCAAGGCCAATTCACTCGTGGACAAAGCACTCGTGGACAAAGCTAAAGCATCTCTTGTTTGTTAACAGCAAGATTCAGTTATGCCATTGTGTTGGCAGCAGCCACAATCGAAATAACTCTGACTATAGCTTCAGTGGTGCCCTTAGAAACCGGTCTATTCACATTTTGCTATTTGAGAACATGAGGAGCTGTGATTCAGCTGGGAAGGGGAGGGTTTCATTTCATTTCATTGCCATTCAGATCAAGGAAAAGGCAATCTCAAAGTGAATTACCCTGATCTGTCATCCTCAGGGAAAGCAACATGAAAAGGGCTTTGGTGCTGGATAGGGCATGTAGTTTATTACACTCAACACCGAATCCTATGTCAGACTTTACCTCTTGCCGTGCGAAGCCTTTCTTATTTCTTTTGTTTATCTGAACATATGCTTGGAATTTCCATGATTTTTAGAACCTCTTTAAACTCATAAGCTTTAATTTGAGAATGCTTTAATCTAAACAAAACTGCTGCTTGCTTTCTGCTTAACAGATGAAAGGCTATTTAATCAGTGATATTCTGTACCGTGTGTTGTAACGAGTTGTTTTTTACCTTCAATGTTCACAGTTTCACAGTATCAGCTTTCATGAGATGTAATTAAACTTTCTATGCACTCTGCATTTCCAACTGTTTTATCCTCAGATACATTCAAGAGTGTGAAGATATTGTGGATTATCCAGCAGTGATGCAACCCAGTAATAACTTGCACAATATCATTGCGTATTATAGCTTTATTCTAGAATTAATTATTTGAATACAAGTACATGTAACGAGTAAAAAGGTAACCTTGAAATAAAGAGTAAACAAATATTTTATTTTATTTTATTATTTACTAATAATAAAAAAAAACATTTTATTTTTTTATGTATTTATTTATTTTAAATACATTATTATTACTACAATTAATGTTTATTTTTATTTTTTGGTGGGGGGAGTATAATAGCACACAGATGACCTCAAAGTTAATAGGCATAGATTAAAATTCAATAGACTTTAAAATGTAAAAAAAAAATCAGACACATTTTCTTTTATTTGTGATCGCCTTTTTCAGTGATCTCTGCAACCACAGGGAGCCACTTAAATGGACCAACTTAATTACATGCTGTGAAAGTATATTATACAAAAAAAGGGCAGATGGAGACAAAAACATAATTGTAGGATTTTAAGATCACCTCATGT
>JAUMHI010000053.1:15358848-15371779 GCA_032359435.1 Enteromius unitaeniatus | reverse complement strand
CACTAGAGCTGCCCAGATCCAGACTGTATCCAGATTAGATGATCAATCCAGCCACCTGAATCCAGTCCATATCCAGATCAGATGGTGGATCAGCACCGAGAGATGACCTCTATAGACCTGAATGTCAGCAGAGACCAGGACATCTACATGAGCCCCAGAGACAATTTCCCAGTTAAAACCACATCACCTCAACAACCATTGAGACAAAACCACAGGAACCAGATGAGTCCTCTGCACATCTGACTTGGTTTTGTCTGACCAGTGAAGAACGGTGGAGTTTTGGTTTCTTAAAAACACTGTTTTTGTGTTTAATACTGTAAAGCTTCTTTGACACAATCTGTACTGTTTAATCGCTCGATCCCTTTATTTCTATGCAGTCAACGAACCTAACAGAGTATAATTAAAACTTCTTTAGACTTTTAGGCTCTTGACACATAGTAAGTTGTTGAAAAATGGTACATTTAAAATAAAACAGGTAGTACTGTTTTTAGAAAAAGTGAAATTGTCTAATCTACGTGGTAATGTTAATGGTATGAAAGAATAATAAATGCGCGTACTGTTTTTGGCAATGTGAAGTTACTCAGTATGCATCCTGTTATATTGAGATGTTGTGATACAGTATTTATTAGGCAATCTGTGAAAACTGTGTACAGAAATGTGAGAATGTAATATTTCAGTGTTAAGTAATAAAAGTGATGGAACAGCATCGTAGCCTTTTTGATAATTTGATATGAAAATGACAGGGATTTTTTTTATTGCGGCGTCCCAGCTGCTGGAAAATTTTCATTTTTTGATTTACGGAAAATAACCGTATTTTTACGGTTCATTAAATTTACAGTTTTTTCTGGGATTTTTTTTTACAGCGTGGCAACATTTCCATGCACTGAAATGTGATGCTAAAACTAAACGAACTGTGATTGGTTGTTTGACATGTCGGTCAAACTGGGCTTTGTCTAATGAAAACTGCCATGGATTCTATGCCGCCAGTCTGACTATCTGACTACACAAGACAGCTGGCACCTGGCAGTTTTAGTGTTAATTAATTTGCAGTATTTTATTAATGAGAGGCCTAGGTACAGTACAAGCACAAAAATAACTCTGCAACTTTGTTTTTTGGTTTTTTTTCGCCAATATTGCAGTTTGCAGGTAAAAAAATTATTTAATTGGAAGAAAAAAAAATAAGATGTTTGATTTACTTAACTTTAGGCATTAGCCAACTTGTTTTGCATAACATAAGATTGTTTTGATAGACATGCCTAAAGTATTATTATTATTATTATTATTATTATTAATAAAACAATTTTGATTCATGCTAGCAGATCCGTAAGCACATGCTCTACACTTTACCACAATGGTAACCCCTAACATAAAAAAAAAACACTAACGTAGCAAAGGTCTTTTAAATGAAAAACGTAAAAGAGCATTAAACATTAACAAGTCTCCCGGTTTTATCATCTTAATAAAAAATACCTAAAACAACATTTTATTTCAAGATTTACTATCCTTATCCTGCCCTGTGCAAAGCATGATGGAAAGGAAATCTACTTCCTAGTTACACAAGTAAAATCATTTATGTTCTTTCAAAATGAAAATATTGATTTGAAACAAAACAAAACTGCTTGAAGTCAATGCAAACATTATGGTGTTAAATGAAAATATGTTTTTAAAATGAACTGACCAGTGTTGGGGAATATTTTTTTTTGAGTGTGAATGCTGAGGTATTTCTGATATGGATTTTTTAAACAGTTAAAAAAAGTAATATGAATATGAGTGAATGCATTCAAGAGCTACATGTGTAAATATAGTCTCCCCATGAGTAAATGTAATATATTCAGTTGTATTTTGTAGCAAGTTTTGAGAAGCCTCATTCTTCATAAATACCAATCCTTGCACAAACAAAAAGAGGTTTGCACAGCGATAGATAAAGTTAATGGACATGGCAAGGAAACACTACAAAGTCCCAAGTGCAATTTATGCCTGACTAAGAAGCCTAAAGAAATGCAAGCATTGTTCTTTCACTCCTTTTTCATTTTGTTTATTCCTTTGACACCATGGCACGCAACAGATCCCCCCACCCTCTCTCTGTCACACAGCAGTAAACAAATGTTACGAGAGTCTTGCATTCATTAATCCAGGATAGAAAAAATCCAGTCCCTGGTTCAAGGTAAAAAAAACCAAAACAAAACAAAAACAAAGCAATCTGAAAGAAAAGCTTTCTTGCATTTCCTCTTACCTCTAAACCCCAGCCATGATCTGCTATAGTCTCAGAACTCATTGAATGTGCATTGTGGCATTACTGCGTTTATTTATTTATTCTGTATTATGCTAATCATCTTTGCTGGTATTTTGGCTCATTGTCCTGATTAAGACGTCTCACGCAAACCGCTCTGGAAAGTATGCAAAGCAGACGCTGCCAAAGGTGGTGAAGTATTCATTCTCTGCCATGATTCATGTTTGCTGATGTGCTGTGGCCTTGGGCATTCCATTGTCACGTTTTTCTTTGTTTCTTCTACCTAAATTCATGGTTACTTGCTTGATAATGAAACAGGTCTTGCGGAAAGCGAAGAAATTCCTGTTCTAGGAAGCCTGACTGTAAAGTTCAAAATAGAAAGTTAGGCAAATGCTAATATATCTTTTCCTTTTCCTCTGAGTGACATATAGGATGTCCAGGTGAATTGCTCCATTAAAAGGGTGGAGGGCACAAGTGCATACTTCATTAGAGGAAAAATCCTCTTTAAATGTTAGATAAAGCGAGGTGTTCAAATCATGCCCGGCTCGGCAGGGGACGAAGCCATCTGTTTTAAGATGAATTTGGCACAAAACGAAGCTCTAATCACTACTAAGAAGGAACTTCACTCTGGGAGATTTGTTTAGTCTCTTCCTCTCCACTTGTCTGTATGTATTTGGAAAAAGTATAGGCGACAGTGACACAGAGGCGAGGCCCATCAGCGATGAATCTTACTAACGTGAAATAATATTCATACTGAAATGTCTCATTTTACTTGATAAGTGTGTGGAAAGATCAGGTCGGGTTATGATCTGCTAAAGGCGATGTTCTTTGGAAGGCTCCGGCACTTTTCTGCATGAAAATTAGATTCCAGCTTCATGTTGTGCTGTTATGACCGCATATTCAGAAATGCACCACTGAATATGAATGGCTTGTGATTAAAGATCACTGTCAAGTGCGTACATGTCTTCCGCCAAAATGTGTGCATCATGCTAAAAGCCAATTTTCACCTGATGACAGATTTGTGTACATGATGCAATACAATAGAAAAATTACATTATTTGACCCGTCAGCTGCATTATTATTAGAATTAATGGCAACATTTGCCTCTCTGTATTGTCTCGGGCTGGATTTTGTCGCTCCCAGTATGTGCTGATATATTTGCCATAAACACTTTTTTTCTTCATTAATGAAAATGTTTTATATATCAAGTGTTTTACTGGAGTAACGGACTAAAACAGTCAGCTATGTCAACAGACAGTTACGCAAAGAAAAACAAAAATTTAATTCACTAATACTTGCATGTAATGCAATTAATCACTTCCAAAATAAAAGTTCACATAATAAATGTGGTGGTGTGCTGTGCACGTTTATAAATACAAATACATACAGTATACATTTTGAAGGTATTCATATTCACACACATATATATATATATATATATATATATATATATATTTCAAATAATAAAAAAACACATTTCTTAGTACTGTCAAATGCTTAATCATGATCAATCCCATCCAAAATAAAAGTTTTTATGTGATATACAGTATATGTATACTGTGTATATTTATTGATTGTGTATATAAACACACACATAAGTTATATATTTTGAAATCAGTTGTATCAACATGTATTTACATTTATAATAATATTTGATTCAAATTATCAATAAGTTTAAACTTAAAACAATTTTTTATATTTTAGATTTGCACTTCTTCATTGATAATTGTATTTATTTATACTTGCATAGATGTAGTTGATTCTAAATTTAGAGTCTAAATGAATTGTGATTTGTGCAGAAATGTTTATGCACATATGTTTTTATGCATGGTTAGTGAACTAGACCGAATGTGTCTTTGTGGTTTTACTCGACTGAGTTTGTATCACTTGTATGACTTTGCTTGATGTTTATCAAATTTCAAATGGGTAGGCTGTTACATAACTGTCTCGTCATGGTAAAAAGCACCTACTGACATGTCAATAAAAATAAATAATAAAAATATA
Source organism: Enteromius unitaeniatus (assembly GCA_032359435.1). Lineage (NCBI taxonomy): Eukaryota > Metazoa > Chordata > Actinopteri > Cypriniformes > Cyprinidae > Enteromius > Enteromius unitaeniatus. The sequence goes on along the minus strand of JAUMHI010000053.1, from coordinate 15,367,545 downwards.
TTGGCAGACTGTGGTCTATGTGCTTGTTGGTTTATTATAAGCAACATTACGAAACTGAGTCTCTGAGTTCCTTTTATATGGAACCGAATGTGTTAATTAATTTAGTCCAGCGAATATAAGCAGTGGGTCTGGATTAAACAAATTAAAGAAAAGGCCGACAGATTGGGCACAGGCTTTGGCTCAGAAGAGATAACATCCGAAAGCTGTTACAGTTAATAACCAGTGTTGCGACCTAAATGCAATCGTGGTGGAAAAGCGCTTCTTACCTTTCCAACATACTGAGGGTCCGAGCCCATGTACTCCTCAAGCACAAAGAACTGGTTCCACACCCAGCCCCTCTTGACCCTCTGGAATCCTCTGGAACCTCCATTCCTTCCTGCTGCCGATGGCCCCGTCTGGCTGTGGGGCCACCCTTGCCCTGGCCTGCTTTGGAAGGGAGCGCAGGAGCTCTGCTCAAAGAGGAAGCACAGGAACAGCAGCAGGCAGTTCCTTCTCAGCATTGGGCGGTCTGTTACGGTGCTGTTCCCACGTCAAGGTCCAGAGGAAAAAGGGGAGGTGAGAGACAAGAGATCCAGGGCTCCGTGGCTCACGAGCTGGAGCGTGAAGCCAGTGGGGACTGAGGAGAGGTCAGGGGTCTGGTGCTCTACCACTCCCCTCGCCGGAGAAATGAGTCGGGTCAACCAGATGGTAGATTCATCACCTGCAACTGAAAAAAAGACATGGACATGAATAGACATGAAAATTATATTTAAATGAGTTATTTGAAAAACATACAATAGTTACTGTACATTCTGTGTAATATCTAGTCCTCTAGAGATACAAGTGAACTATTCTGACCCCTGTTTGGCATCTGAGAGGATGTTCGGTGAAAGCAGAGAAACATAAATCCTTAATACATCCTCTAAAATGCTCCACGGCTGCTGTGGAATACTGTCTTTCTATTAATAATGCCTGTATATTCACAGCATGCCCATTCTTAGAGAGATGTGGAATTGCATACTATGTAGCTGTCATAGCGGTTATGCATGCACGCACGCTCTTTGTTTCTGTCTTGAGGGTGAAAAAGTTTTTCCCGCTACTGGAATTGAGGTACCTGCATACACTGCGTATTGAGGTTTCGGAGGGCAATATTAACATTAAATAATTAATAATTTCATTAATATCAGTGCAGCATCTTTCATTACAGTTTTTAAACATTATAAATGTCAAAAATGGTGCTGCCTAATAAAATTTTTATTGGAAACTGTGATTAATTATTTATTCATTAAGAATGCATTAAAATGATCAAAAGCATTTAAACAGTTGCACAAAAAAAAAAGTAAAATATATATATATATATATATATATATATATATATATACAGTTCTTTTGCATTTACTCTTTTTAAAAGAGTTTTGAATAGGGCTCACACACATAGTAAATAAATAAATAAAATATGAAGCAAAATCTTTAACTTTTCGATATTAATATAAGCAATACTACAATGATTTTTGAATGATCATGTGAAACGGAATGCTGAAAATTCTGCTTTCCATTACAAAACTAAATTATATTTTAAAATGTATTACAATAGAAAATAGTTTACATTGTATTAATATTCCATACTATTAGTGTCTCTACTGTATTTTTTATCAAATAAATTCAGCCTTGCTAAGCATAAGAGACTTCTTTAAAAAAAATATATATATATATTATTTCATACTCTTGACCGCTTAGTGTACGTGAAATATTTATTAATATGGTACTCTCAATTCTAAATTACTGGTCTGAAATAGATTTTCAGGCATTTTAGGTAATGTTGCCAGTCTTAGCCAATTTCACCACCGCTCTAGGGTCAAGTTAATCAAATCAGTGACATCAACTAAATCAGTGAAACTCGACTGCAACCAGATTATACCCCGCTCTTGTTATTCATCCACAGAAATGCAGTTTTACTTGATCCAAGCAGTGCATGTTTTAGCATGGGATTTGAACCTAGAAAGATTTGTACAAGAAATGTGAACCTTTGGCCCATTACTTGTTATTCTTTATGGCTTAGAGAAATATTAGTTTTAGTAGTAACATTATTAGGGCTGTGCTGATGAAATCATATAAATAGAGAAGTATTTGTTGTCATAATATTGTATATTAGATCCTTTTACCAATATTTGTATTTTTGTGCATTCATAGCATGTCCTGCTGGTCGATAATTGAAGAAGCAAGTCATCCAAATAAGCACAAACTGGCAGACTTATCTCAGCGCGGTCAGAGACATTTCTGTGAGGTACGAGAGATTGAATCTCTATCAGCTCTCATGTGTTTGATGTAGTTACAGTCGCAATCCAATTCATGATTTTATGATGCACTGCAATGCATTGAAATGTGACATGTATCATGATGATATCATATCACAAGCTAGCTGTCTATAAGCTGATCCTAAAAGTATAATTAGTTATATATATATATTTGCGATTATGTTACGATTTCTTAGAATTTTGACTTCATAGCAGGTACTTTTTAAAATGATAGTAAAAAATGTGGATGCTCATTTGATGACTGTATCTTTCTGTCACATTCACACTTTCGCTTGCGCCTGTCACTGCATACAGTTCGATGGTAAAGTTGAGAGAACATTTATCTGTGAATAATTATCACATCATATCATGTTAAAAATAACCTTTGTCACTTTGTTAGCAAAAAGCAATTGCATTAAAGTCAACAGCAATTTCACATAAAAGCTGTCACCAGAAGCAGCTTGCAATTATTGCTGGGATCCATCAAGGATCGTAACAAGCTAGCGGTTATCTGAGCATCTCAGGCTAGGAACGCGTTCAACAAGATGTGTCAGGATCCTAAATTAGGATGATTAGATGGTAATTTAATCAATCAATTAGTTTCCCTGAGAAAGGGACAAAGCATTCCTCTCATTCAAAAACAAAAACAACAAATAAAGCTTTCAGCGTGGATTTGGCTGACATTAAACCATATTTGAGATGCGATGGATCACAGAACGTCCAAGAACAGAGACAAAGACATGACCATAATTACTGGGGACTGTCATATACTCCGATATTGCTGCCATCGGCAATTAAGCACTGTTTTAGCAGTATAAGATCAGTTCTGGCAGTTCATGAAAGGGAATGCCTTTAATTGGTCACTCAAACACTACTAACAAAAATCCTTGTGTTAGTACTAGCAGTATGTTGGAAGGAAATCTACCAAATGTCTGAGACCAGATTGAATTACAAGCAATACCAATAAGCATTTTTATATTGATTTTTAAATACACTGCCATTCCGAATTTTTTTGTGTCATCCTTTCAAAGAAGTAGCTTAGGTTCACCAGTATTGCATTTATTTGGTCAGTCAGTGCTGTAAAAACCTCGATAATTTGAAATATTATAATATATATATATGATGCAAATCTGAATTTTCTCCAATGTCACATGATCATTTAGAAATAATTATAATATTCTTATAATTTCTTGTCCAAACTAAAACTCAGAAGTCTTTGTAAAATATCTTTATTGGCACTTTTTTAACTTAAAAAAACAACAACAACAAACAAACAAACAAACTATTAATTGCAGTAAAAGTAAAAAATAAATTAATAAATAATGATAATAATAGTAAATTAAATATTAAATTCTACTGACCTCAAACATTTGAATGGCGTTGTATAATACTGTTCGGTTTTTATAATTCTATGTTTAATTGATATAATGTTTTAAATTGTTAAAATTTGTTGAATTATCTAACTTTATTAACAATTAATAAATGCTGTTAAAATTTATTTCATTGTTAGTTCAAAATATGTGATGCATTATGTTAGTAAATGTTATTGTGCAATGTTTTCACTTGTGGCATTTCTTTTTTTCTTTTTTCTTTTTGACCCTATTGTAATTATAAAATATATTTGTTGAGCCTTTAATCTTTGGAAATGTCAAAGGACTGGAAGAGGCACATAAGAGACAGCCACTCTGACGTAAATGAGGCTTTAGGATGATATGTTTGTCTGGTGCATAAAATTGGTGCATGAATATGAAGTATATGAAAACTGCACTTAGGTTTGATTCTATAAGACATTTGCCAGTGTTTCAGTAGCCAGATATTTTCTCTAGCTCCTGATGAAATGCTGCAACAGCTATTGTACATCACTGCGCTCACCACCACCTCGTCGATCCTGAGAATCCAGTGCAGATCATAGTTTTCAACATTTTTCCAGCTCTGAACCACCTCATTCATTCTGATGCCAATCCAATAATTCTCCGATATGCATCGATGCTTCCTGCCTCTCCTGTGTGGGTCATTGGCTTTGGGATTGATCGCTAGCTGTTTGTTTCCAGGTCAATGTGCTTATCAGTTTGCCAGCTCTGAACCCCACCTGCTACCACCCAGTGGTGCTTTGGCAGCATTCACATGCATCAAGTGTAAACAGTTACTCGGGCTTGCCAGGTTTCTCAGTTAGCTCACAATAGATCTGGAGGTGCTGGCATACCAAGAATGGTCAGAGAAGGCCAAAAGGAAGAGCATAGCTCTCCAAGCCCGCCAGACTCCACACTCCTGCAGGAGAGGTGTCAGTGGAGAAGCAGTTGACTTGCTCTCAGCCGAAACAAGCTTTTTTTCAAAGCCAAATAAAATCAAAGAGATACTTCAAACAGGTTCCTATGGGACGAGAGACGGCTGGTGAAATTTAACTTGCCTGTTCTAATCAACAAGCAAATGTGAAAAGTTGAAATGTAAGCAACGGTTATAAAATCGCAGCAGTAACTTCAGGCTCTTACCATGCAGGTTCCATTTGAGTTGTCCCCAATGAAATGTGTCTTGCTAAATCGTGTTAGATAGCATATTTACTATCTAATGTACTATGGACTGTATGCTGAGTTTTTGTTATGAGGAAAGCAAACAGAGCAACATGCATTTGTGCATCTTGATAAAAATGAAGCATGAAACAGCCAGCTTTATATATATATATATATATATATATATATATATATATTATATATTTATTTATTTATTTATTTTTATATATTCTTTTGTAATTAGTAATACTAATTTAATCAATTTTATTATAATTACATTTATAACAGTGTATCAAAATGTACAATACTTTTCTATGTATTGTGTATTATTATTATTTATTTATTATTACAAGTAGTCTTAATTTTAATAATTCATATATATATATATATATATACATATATATATATATAGTTAGACTTAATACGTAAAATACTGCATATGAAATTATATAATAATATAATATTACATAAATGATGCAGTTTATTTTATTCAAATATTGTCTAATAATAATACTGAAGTATATATTTAACGGAGTACGTACAATAATAATAATAATAATAATAATAAAATATTATTATTATATGTTATTATTATCATTGTTATAATTATTATTTGTAATCAGTGAAATCTCTCTTTTATGACAGCCTCAGATGATGATGATTTTTGTCTTTGTCTGGTGAGAAAGAAGATGGAAAGGAAATATAAAAACTCTATCAGCTGAAGTTGTTCAATCACATGGTGGACTGCTGCAGTTCCTTTAAACTTTTTCAGAACTCGAACATTTGATCAACTGCAGCAGGCAATTTCAGTTTGTAGGTGAACGCGCGGTGCATCTGTATAGTTTGATTGATTTTCAAACGTCCCTACAATGTTAAAGGCAAGCCTACGCCCTTGATTCCACTGCATGGAGACTGGCTTATGTCAACACTTTCGAAACCTCCGTCACTTCAGCATAGATTGAGGTGACCTAAAGTCAAACTCATCCCAGTCATTCGATGCCTGTGAAACACATATATCTCTTCTACTGAGTTTTTGCAGGGCACTGCTCTGAATTTCACTCAATTACAGAATGGCTTCTGCAGTTCCAGCCCAGTCATTTGGTCAAAATGTGGCTGTGCAAGTTGCATCATACTACTTTTGGAAGCAGTAATGTCAAATTTTTAGCGGTGCAAAATAGCTTTGGTTCACTGAGTGTTCTCAGCACATAGAGAGGAGGATAGAGAAAGTGGACTGGCAGGGAGAGGGAAGCGTTCACGCTGCATTTCAAGGAGATAACTGACTGCAGTAGATGAATTCCCAGACAGCCCCAGACTGCCAGCCTCCATTACGTTTTTCCAATCTCCATAACCTGAATGACTTAAACACATCTGGACATTTAGGCTAATTAAGGTTCCGTGATTGATCCTGTTAAGCAATTAAAGGATTGGATTAAACAAAGTTCAAGGAAAACCAACCCATCAGCAGGAGTTCATTTGATGATTTGCATTTAATTAGCGTTGGTGGGTCTGGGCAAATTACCTAGCCTAAATTTGCCAGTCTGAGAAGGCACACTCAAGACTAAAAATATTGAGCGGGGGTGTTCGCTCAATATGTATTTTAAATTTAAGAGATTATTTGGAATATTTACTCTAAATACCAGCAGAACTAGACTTGTAGAAAAACAACAGTTGAGCATCAAAGAACGCAAGATGCATATAAGGTGGTTCTGACTGATTAATTATGCTAAGATAAAAAAATAATTTTTCCTACTCATATGATTTTATAGATATGTTTTTTGTTCATCTTAGTGCATTAACATTCTTAATGTTAACAGATGCAACTTTTAATTTTTTAAAATGTATTATTAAATATATACTGAACTAAATTATGCTTTCACTCAAAAAGTGATAGCATGTTTTATAATTTATTTCAAAGAAATGTTAAACATGAAAGAAAGACTTAAGACTTAAATTGCATGTTCTTGTAAAACATATATACATATATATATATATATATATATATATATATATATATATTTTTTTTTTTTGTGTGTGTGTGGAAATGTGTAGAAATGTAAACATATAAAGGCTATCAAGCAGTTAAATAATGTTAAGCCATTACATCTTATTTTAAAATGCTACTGAAGTTTTAAATAATAATTCTTTACTGCCATATAATTATAATATGCATAAAAAGCAAGTACTGTCCAATAATGTACAAGAATAATGACTTTTGACTATTGAATGGCTTCAGAAGACTTGAAATATAATATATTTTTATAAACTACTTTTTTTTTGTTTGAATGTTTTAGTCTCCATTCAGTGCTTTAACATCAAGGACAAATCTGTTTAATTTCTTCTTGCAAGTTCTTTAGGAAATAAAGGTAAGAAAAAAGGTGAAAAAATTATTTTAAGTATGTGTTGAACCAGTATGTGTTGCATTATGCTGTTACGAAACAACAATTAGGATTATATGACTGCATTGACTGCTTCCACTGTCTGTCTTTCAAAGCCTCCATTCTAAATTGATTATAAATGATGTAACTCTATAAGTCATCGTCAGACTAATTAAGACTCGTCTGGCTGACACCCATTGTCTTGGGCTAATTCCATAGACCTGAAACGCCGGTGCATGGGAGAGATGACTTTATCAAGGTTATGCAGCATTTCCCCTTTCACTTAAACCCGCAAGATGCTGCTTTAAAGTCTAAACCTATCAGCCGGGTTCTTCTCCTCCTCCACCTGTGCTCGCGATCAAGACAAGCTGTCACGACGTGGGTCGTCCGCGTGACGGTGAGGGTCAGTGCTTATTCCTCACTGACATAATGGGATATGACTGCTCCCGCGGTTACGGAAAAGTCCAGAACGCTCCACCACCCGTTTTGGACGGGCCGCATCGTGCCGCATGCTTGATGAGAGCGCGCTTCATTAGCATGTGTCAAGCCTTGCGTTTGGAGCCCTGACCCGCATGTTGGCCCCCGATAACACGGAGCCTGGGCCTGACAGCATTCCCTGAGTGTTGCCCGACGTTCCCCGTTCTCATCACCTTCAATAATCAGCGAGCATATGGCTCGCCGAGCTGCCGCCGCCGATTAAGAGGCGGGAGACGAAACTCCCTGGGAAAGTTATTAGTTGTCAGGCCTGTCGTAAACATGATTAACTGATAAGCAGCTGCAACTGTGGCAAACCAGAGAAAGAAAGATGGAGCTCATCTGGATGAAGACCTTAATCTAAAATGTGTTTATTACTCAATAGTAGATGCGGGGGTGGTGGTATTTTAATTGTGTTGAAGGCACAGGTGCGTGAGTATGTGTGTGTGAGAGAGAGAAAGAGACTGTAGGGTGAATAATATTCTATAAGGCATGGAAAGCATCGGTGTTTTAATTAAGTTAAATGGATCCTTGGAATTCTCCGGGGAGTTTTGAATTATGTCATATCACCATAACACCATATACTGTAAATCTTTAGGGACCACTAACCACAAAACATGGCTATGACTGCAAATTGTGACCCTCATGAGTGCTTATTTGCACACATGCATTTTCAAATGTTTGCTTAGACAGTGAAATTGATGTTATTAAAGTTCTGGCAGCAATTAAAACGTAGCCTTTCAAGTATAGCGTCTTTTGCTCTACTATAATTGAGAAACCGATTTTTTATTAATTTTTTTTTATTTTAGGTTCAAATTTAGGTTTGCTTGTTTTTCTTCTGTTTTTGTAATTTATAAGTATCTGCTCTATTATATTATATTATACTATATTATGTGTGATTTTATTGTCATCATCAACATTGTAGCATAATTTCATTATTATCCCTAGAATTTCAAAAGTTAAAAAAATGTTTTGTATATTTGTAAGAACATACGGAGCCCCTAAAGGGACATAGGTGATTTTTTTTTTTTTTTTCTGTATCTGGTGCGCACCAAATACTAACTGGTG
>JAUMHI010000053.1:15334272-15352740 GCA_032359435.1 Enteromius unitaeniatus | reverse complement strand
AGACTGATTTGTGAACAATGTTTGAGAGAAATGGTAATATTGTGTATCTGGAATTAATTTTAGATCTTTAAGTCCATGTCATGAAAAATCGGAGCAGAAACAAAGGCTTTGCGTTTATATTTTTGATGAGTGTATATATAGTATAACTCTTTTAAGCATTATTAATACTTAATAATAATCTTGAATACAAAAACAGCATAAACATAGCCAATATTACTCATACTATATTCAAACAACAATATACACACATAAAAATAAAAAAATAATTAATAGGTAGCAAATATTGCACCTTTAAAAGAACATTCAAAATATTTTACAATATACTTTCTGGACAAAACTTTCTGGACTTACAAAAGCTGTCTCTGGGTTTCTACATTTGGTAAAAAGGTACACATTTTGAACCTAAAGAACCTAAAGGTAGCTTAAGACTGCATGCTATTATCTTTAAAAGTATATATTAGTATCTAAGATGTTATTATCTTTTAAAAAGCTGCTGCCCCACCAACAGATTTTGTATTTTCTTCTTAGAGTGAACAAATTGTACAGAGTACGTTGCTTCGTATTCTGTAAAAGGCCCTTTGGAGCTTGACAGCTGTGTGTTAACAGTCTTTTAAAGCTGCATATAACGATTGCTCAGAATTCCATATTTTGTGTTTCAGAATTTTAAATTTTGGATGAACTATTCTTTTTATTTAAAAAAAGAAGTGGAATAGTTTAAATAATCTGCACTCCTAATTTGACTCTCATGATTCAGTCTGCGTGTTCCCAATATTTCTTCACTCTCCTTGATCTACTTCTGCCTGACCTGCTGAAAGCAGTGCAGCTGCCATAACATCACAGAAATGAACTCTCCTTTACCCCCCGAAGACACAGCGAGTGTGAACGCACAGACAGAGATAGCCGCGGGCGAGGAACAGAAGAGATACGGAAGGCACTGAGTCAGCAGAGACCTATGGGAGCACGCCAGCCCTCGCTGCCAAGAATCACAGCCTATGATGCAAGCACCAAATTATTGCAAACCAAACCCTGTGCTTTGGAGACGGAAACATCATTTGACAGCTCAGAGATGGCTCCAAGCATCCAAACTTTAGATTGTACTGCTACCTGTCACATAACAGAGTTTCGGAGGCCGGGTCCTTTTTAAAATACACAGCAAATGAAAACGAGCAGGGCGGTTGTCAAATCTGGAGCTTTGCCTTTAAACACCCTGAAACAAGCACATGTCAAGTCGAAAACCCCTAGTGTTAGAAATTCTGATCTAAAAGTCCAAGCTGTGGTCGGACATCAGAAAAGGGATCTTGGAACAAGACAAAAGATAAAGGAGACAGAGAGAATAGAAGGAGAAAGATCAGTAAGGAAATGCTGTCAGTGCGAGCAGAGGAATCCAAAAACCCTGCAGCTTCAACAACACTAGCGGCAATGACACATCATTTATGGGTCTGAAACCCCTTTTTGTCCTGAACATAAGCTTTCAGTCCTTTGTTATCAGTTCAAGAGCTGAATCCACAAAGCATTGTGGAGCAACGGAGCCTTTTCCTGGAGCAGCGTTTCTGCGTAGTCTTTACCAATGAGCATCAAGCGCTGATGAGAAGAGAGCTGGAGCTATTTCAGCTGCTATACAACATTCTGGCCAGATGTGTTTGCTTGCCTTTAAGATAAGAGTCAATAATTAAGAATTTCCAACTAACAGAAAATGTTACGAAACTACCTGGAAAAGGACGTTTGTCTATATCGTCCTAATGCACGGTGAGAAGGAGAGTTTGGTTAAAGACTCTCCAAGGACCACAACTGTAGAATTGCAGAAAATAGTTGTCTTGCCACGTGTTGCTTGGGAGGGTTTCGAGACAAATTATCCTAGCTCATCCAAAAACAAACTCATGTATGTTCAGTTGTCAGACACGACTGGAACTTCAAGTGGGATTGGCTTTTATGATCAGATGAAACAAAAAAAAAAAGTGTTCCATGTGTACAATGAAGTATACTGCTGTGTATTTGATGTTGCGGGCCTGAATTTCTGCTGGAGGTCCTGGACATCTGATTTAGACACAAATCAGATGTCACAAATCATGGATTTTATCAAATACCAACAGCTAAAAAAAAGAAAAGAAATTTAACTGACTCCATTAGAAATCTTATAAAAGGCCATGTTTGAATTCTTCAACCATACAATAATCCAAACACGAACCTCAAAAACATCACAAATATAAAAAAAATATATATAATAAAAATAAAATTGTAATAATTTTCCACATTATTATATTTTGTAGATTCAACCCCAAAATCTTTTTTTTTTTTTTAGAAAGTTGCATAATTGCACTAAAAGTTTATAAAATCTTATTCTTTGTGGTTTAGGATCAGAGCCTGGACATCTGAACATTTTCTGCACATCAGAAAAGAAGTCTTTCTTTTAAGTCACTTTAGTATAAAAAGCTTCTGCTAACAAGCTGACTCATTTATGAAAGTTTTGTCAGTGTCTTTGTCCTTTGTAACACCTGAACTTTTAAATGAGCTATTTGGAACTGCACCATATGTTCACTGGGCAATTTGAGTGACGACGTGAAACAGTCATATTAATTCATATGGCATGGCTATATCTGTACTCAGATTCTAGACTCATCTTTATTCATGAGTACACCATGTCAGTTGAGAAAGCAATACAGTTTACAAATGAATATTAACAGCATTCAGCTTATGTTGTTTCTCTCTCTCTCTCTCTCTCTTTTTTTTAAATCAAAAAGCAGATTGTTAGCTAAAATGTTCTTGATAAAGACCTTCCAGAAGCTCAGAGAATTGTAAAAGGCCAATAAAAAAGCAGGTGGTCACTTTTTTGCTCTTTTTGATTTTCCATTTTCATCAAATATCCCAGACGGAGCTGATTTATGTTTGCATGTTAGCTTTAATAAATTTTGTTCAGTGTGTGTGGAAAAGTGAAAAGCATCAGGAAAAAAAGTTTTTTTTTTTTTACTGTGTAAGTGTCCCTTGTTGCAAACTTTTATTAGAGAGAAGGAAATGAAATCACTGCCAATAAATCACTGGCATGCCTAATTCTTCCTCTTGCTACATTTGATTCCTGTTAAACGAGACGCTTCATTAGGCTGACTGGAAAGCACTGTTCCACTCCTGCTCTCCCATAAGAGCACTTTCCAAGCAAATGATAATTGTGTTAATTTGCAACACTTTACTTAATAGAAACACTCATTCTGAATCATTGTTTTTTCCATTTGGTCCCATTGGACGAGAGTCCTTGCAGACACATATAGACTCCATACTGTGGTCTTCCAGTTGTTGTTGTTGTTGTTATTGCATTTGCAGAATGATTGGGTTCTGTAATTGCACGGAACTGCAGGTAAAACTGTCAAAACTGTGATTTAACCTCACTTCTCTGAGCTTTTGACTGAGTACTTCTAGCAAATAATATTTTGGCAGTAAATTGAGTCATTTTCAACAGCAACAAATGGGATTTTTGAATCCCTTTTAGCAAATGCTAAATGAAAGAACATTTATTTTAATTGATGGAAAAAGCTACTTTTAATTTAGTGAATTTGAGAGAGCAGGCTTTTTTAGCTGCTGACGTCTGTTATCATCTGGTCTTAATGGTTATCTGTTGCAGTTGTTTGGGTAAATCAATGAACAAATATTGTAAACATTATTGTAAAAATATGCACAGTAGTCAACAGTCAAAGTGGATCAAAACCTTTCATCAAAGTTGTCCTAAGACAAGAATAGGTATTGTTTTTGATTTTAGGACAACTTTGATGAAAGTTTTTTTCCACTTCAACTGTTGACTACTTTATATCATTTTATTGTGTTTATATTTTTATTTGTATTTTTCGGACAATTTTTAGTGCAATTCTATATTTTTTTATTGTTTTATTTACAACTTTTATTTTCTCATGAACTTCAGTTTGAGAAGCACTGGTATATTTGATATGTCCATCACTTGTGTTGCTAAATCGATATTTAATACCATATTTTGGTTTTGTGATTATTATCTGTGAAAGGTTTGTCACAATTTTTCTTTTTTCCCCAGTTTGTGATAATTTTTGTGAGTTTTTACATATTCATACACTGGTTCTGTCACTAAATCTGACACAAGTCTTTATTCTTATTCTGAAAGGCGATATGACACTGCAGCATCAATCACAAACACATCTATTAAAGGTTAAATATAGAAGTCCGATTTCTATCAGAATCAACTGCTCTGCTTTTAGAAACATCTACTTAGCAGTCAGATATTCCATAATAGCTTGCCATGCTCAAATGGTTATATTAATGGCAACCTATTATATCTCAATTAGCTCTATATCCCATCCACTTTACCTTGAGCAGCTAATGGATCTCATGGTAAATGCAAGATATTGAGAAACTTTTCAACGAATGAAGGCTTTTTATATATAAATGCACACAGGCATTTATATAAAAAAGAAATATATGCAACTCTACGCATTTTGAATCGATCCTTTTTCCCGCATATATGGTACGTGCACATTGTCTGCATCCACCCGTCGCATTTTACTTGTTTTTATATATATATTAAAGTTGTAAAGATGTATTTGCACAGCAAAAGAATTAATCGGGGTAAAAAAAGTAGATCAAGAATCGAATCGTGACTCCCAGTATCGGAATCGGATCGGATCCTGAGGTGCCATAAGATTCCCACCCCTAATATAAATTCTGATTACTACACATTCTCTGCTATTTTTATGGTGATGCCGGCACATCTCTGTAATTAATGTTTCCACACTCACAAGTTCTTCCTGGACTCTACTTCACATTTCAATAAATCCAAGCAATGCAGAGCGGAACATTTTTACGGAAAGCCTTATGAGCATAAACCGGAGGTGTTTGAGATTCCGACGTGGATATTTATTGATGTGCAATGAGAAATTTGAGTGCATGGGGCAAACGCATAAATAGAGAGGTAATAATGATAGCCTGTTTATTGTATGACTTAAGGTCACAATCTAAATAAAATGCTTATGAAAACAGCCCTGGATGCCCATCCTCAGGGGCCATTGGGAGACCCCATGATACTCCTTAGCATTCGCTTGGCCCTGATCTGATTTGCATGATTATGAAGAATGAGGGGAAAAGAAAACAGCACAAATCTCTCTATTCCCTCCTGCGGCAGCAACAAATGCTTTTTCTGGGGGCGCTTATAAAGAAGCCGATTGAATTTGTATTTCAGAGGTGCATGAGTAAATAAAGGTGCCGAGGCGTCAAATTGAGAGCAGTTAGCAGTGGCTCTTAAATAGGGCCCATTGGAGTATCGCATTGTGCTTTTGTTCTCCGAGGGGCTCTTGGTGAAGAAGAGGAGGATTGTATCTTTATCAGCCCTGCATTGAGACTGATATCTGCTGACAGCCAGATGATTGCCATTATAGCTGTGAGAATAGCAACAAGTCCACACACACACACACACACACACACTTCTGATGATGAAAATGAGAGTGTCTGTCTCTGAAAGAAACACTTGCTATTTTCAGTTGTGCTTATCTATAAGTGAATAAGAGGATGGATGGAGGAAGCCAGAGAATTAAGCTCATTGTTTCTGTGTGTGGCATTTGCTTATTAGATTTGTTCAATTTTACAAGATCATCCAGTCGTGTGTCCATGTGTCCTAAAACCGGCCTGTTTAATTAAGTGCCTTTGTTAGTTTGGGGTCTCAGATGATTTGCACAGAAGGATCGGGCTGAGGGCTGGGCGCTATGAAAGCAAATGAGCTTTTCTTGTGACAGTGAATAAGAAAACTCGGCAGATATAAATATTAAAACTTGCTGTCTTCATCTAATTGACTTCTAGGTCTAATATAGTCTGTATAAATTAACATTTTGACTGGTTTCTGTTTATTATTTGAGGCCATATAAGGTTTTCAATGATGACAAGAAAGGGTATAATCAAATAGTGGCTTCCATTATTTACTCACCATCATCAAATGCAATTATAAATCTGAATGCTTTTATTTATGTTTTTTTTTTTTATTTAATTTATATTTGTGATAGGACCCTGGATAGGACAATGTTTGGCTGAGATACAACTATTTGAAAATCTGCAATCTAAGGATGCAGTATATATATATATATATATATATATATATATATATAGATAGATAGATAGATAGATAGATAGATAGAGAGAAATTCAAGTTGCATAATGCATATTACGAATCACTAATGACAAAATATCTTGATGGAACATGATCTTTACTTAATATACTTATTGCATAAAGATCAATAATTTTGGCTTATATATATAGTTGGTTAAAAAAGAAAAAAAAAGAAACACATATATTTATTTTATTGTATTGAATAGATTACTACAAATTTAAATAATGTTAAGTTATGTTATGTTATGTTATGTTATAAATTGGATCATTATTTTTCATTTGAGACTTTCACATTGTTAAAATGTTTTTGTTTTTTTTGTTTTTTTTCTGAAAGCAATTGCAAATAGATTCCAGAGCTTTGACAGAGAATAAAATACGCTTTGAATAATGACTTAAATGTTGTGTGGAAAATAGCTGTGCAATGATTAATCATAATTTGGGCTTCTGTGCTCCATAGAAAACAGGATTTGACTGAAAGTGAGTAAATTGCCAAAAGTTTTATTTTTGCATGTACTGTACCATTCCTCTTTAAAATGTGGCTAATCTTGTAGTATGGAGCGTTTTTTTTTTTAATCTGAATGAAATGTAATTAATGTATCCTGTCTGTGTGCATTTACCACACAGCCATTATCAGTTAAATACTGCAATATCTGGTAACTACAGTTCCTCATAAAACCAAGTCATAGACATATTTTCCACTCACTGTGGAGGCTGTATGTTTTTATTTGGCAAACAAGAAAATTAGTCCTTGTTTTACCTCAGCAAGATTCATCGCCCCATTTTTTTCCATTACAACTCTAATCTAAATGCAAATTTTTGATTGGCTCTCTTCTCCAAAGAGCTTGAATGCAACCCATAGACACAAGCTTTGTGTTTTACCTCCTCTCTCTCCAAATGGAAGCATTATTTTTTTGCTGGTTTTTGATAAAAGGTGATGACCGTCTACTGGCTTAACATGCCACTGAGGGTCTCAATGAAGCATGTCAATTCGAGAGTGGGGATTTGTGTTAAATGAGCAAAAACACTCATGACAAGAGCGCCCAATCCATCATACCATCCTTTGGGACATGAAAAACCCACATTTTCTCTTCCTACCACTTGTTCTCGGTCGACTGTGTGCGTTTGAGTGTGCTCATGTGCTTCTTAATACCCTTTAACAAGCTTAAAATGCATTTGTATCGATGTGGAGACTCGACAGCAGACGCTCTATTGTTAGGACACAATTCAGGTGGGTGTCAAAGCATCGATCTAAGAGAACTGCCTCTCGCTGCCCCAAAATCACATGTCTTCATTACCAGATGTACCATTATTCAGACTTCCAAATTAACACAGTGTTTCTCATCCTTCATTGCTCTGTAAATAACAGCGACGCTTCAAGCTGGTGTTCCTGTCTGTGTCAGTGGCCGGGTCTCATGGGCGAGCAAGGGAACAAAACCTGGCGGAGCCCCATAGGTTCACTGTGGATGGGTCTGTAGGAAGATACGGACCGGTAGCGGTAAAAGGCTTCATTTTATCCACTTCCAGCCGCCCTGGCCATCAATCTTTGCTCTGGCCAGCTTTTAGAATGAGTGACATGGCATTCACTTAGCTCTAGGAGTCAAGCATTCCCTCTCGCACAGTCTTGTAAATACACCGACAATACTGCTGGCAGCTACAGCAGAGAGGCATGATTGTGCGGGGAAAGATACGAGAACCAGGAAGAAACAGCTTTTGTGATGCGCAGGTCCTTGAGCGGCTGCGTTCTTTGGTTTATGCAAATAAAATGCAGTATTATGATAGCCCGCTACTTACATAGGAGCTGTAGAATTCTTTGAGGAGCTACAAACTTGCAGTCTGTAATGAATGTAATGAGAGAAACACACACCAGACAATAAACAGAATGCACAGCATTTTCTTGTGCTTGCTGGTTGCCTGCAGTCTATCTTGCAAATAATTGACTCTTATGAACTGAATCAATCACGAGTCGGACTCTGTGTATAGTGAGGTTTACAGTGTGTGTAACTTGTTGTTTGTGACAGGGTTTAAAGGTGTTTCATTGTTTGATGGAGGGGAAAAAAAATCTATGTTTCAGACTATAAGAAGATAATGAGTAGAAATAAGCTTTAGTAGATTTCCCTGGAAAGTGAACATAGTGGCACTACTGAAACGTCTCTGTTTGTCTGCAATATTTGCTCAAATGAAGGTATACATTTTAGATAAGATTACCTGTATGTACAGAAGAGTTTAAAGTTATTATTTTGCAATTCCGTTGAAATACCATCACCCAAAAATATATATATGTTTATAATTTCAATATATATATATATATTTATATACATTGAAGTTGTAACTACTAAAAATCCTAAAATAGTATTTTATATTTTATATTTAATAAATAAATAAATACATCTGTTCACTAAAACAGCTTAGAACAAGGTAAACGTTGCTTGACCAATTTGACGTTGCTGAATCTAAAAAAAATATATATATTTATTACACTACTACTCATTACTTGTCATTTCTCAGAGTATAAATCCTTGTTGGTCCTAAAACCTTTTTTATTTATTTATTTATTTTTTTCCAGGCAGCAGCATATTGCTCGTAAGGTAGAATTTCCTATAGTCAGCATAAAGCGTACCCATCCCTGAACTAAGCCCACCCCCAGCACGGACGCAACTGCTTACAGTCCTATGTTCAATAACAGTGATTCATAGCTGATCTGATTCAGCCAATTTATAGTCCACTTTCTGTTTATGGTTTTGTGTAGAAAGAAACCAATTAGCATGTTGTGCTCGCAGGCAGAGCCGTAGCAGGACTGACATGCGTAGAGCACTGAACTTTCTTTAATGAGCCGTTCGCTCGTCTCTGCATAATGTTGCTCATTGTTGGGGCATGTGTAGCCCTGAGGAGATGGTGTAGGCCGCATAGATGCTGACTGCACTTGGGGAGTCTGGGAACTGTTTCCTCAATGGTGCATGATGGCTTGGCTGTTGCTTTTAATGGGAACATTTGCTATATTCATAAAAACCTGTCCTTGAGATGTTAACCTGTGCTTGTTGTTGAACAGACTGTGGTATTTTTAAATATTAATATGCGAGTGAACAAATATAAAGGTTAAAATGAAAAGTGAAAATTTAAGCCAATTATTTCCAGTTTATTAACACTTAATTAAAAACACATCTGTTCTCAATTTAAATTCTAGTGGTTTTCCCAGTCAGTCAGCTCTCAGGTGCCAAAATGACTCTTATTTTGAAAACTGCACCATACATTTGATAGTTTTTAATTAATATTTGTTAATATCTGTAGATGTATATTTAATAATACTAATATTTCAGCATATGTTATATGTTATTGCCAGTTATTACAGAATTTGTTTTTATCAAGTTTAAATAATTAAAAAAATATATTTTTAATATGTATATTATTTCAAAAGTGTGTGTTTATATATATATATATATATATATATATATATAGAGAGAGAGAGAGAGAGAGAGAGAGATGTATAAATACTTGAATAATGAATGCCATTTATAACCCATTGATCATTTGTGGACTATAACAGCATACATGTAACATAATTAATAACAAACACAATAATAATGCATAATGTATTCAGTTAATCCTTGTATTTTAACTATTCCTTAAACCTAGAAATTTTGCTCTGTAGTATTTCTAGAGGACAGGGTTTCGACAGAACCTAGTAATGTTGTAACCAGAGGCCAAGGTCAGGACACAGGCAGACAATTTCTATGGCAGCGGTGAACACAATAGATTGAAAAGCTTCTCAGTCTCTTGGATTTGTCGAAAAAGGAATGTCTGATATTGGCTGTGAAAGGTGATGTGAAAGAATACATTTTGAGCTGTTCTATGACCTTTTCAGTTTCTTGTTCTTTTTTTTCCTCACAAAAGAAGAGTTGGCAAAGGAGTGTTTTCTTTTAGTCTACACTTAATGGTGTGCAAACTAGCATGAAGTAATGAAAGGCTATTTCGTTGCATTGCATTGTGTTTCTAACTTAGGTACAGTTACAGTGTGAAGTTACACGTCCAGGCACCACAGACAGAATGACAAATTGTGTTTTTACGAGATCACTACTTCTTGCGTTTATAAAATATTAGCCCGCATCTGGGGTCGCTCGAGGAATTGCTTGTGTTTGGGCTAGTAGGACTATAATCTATAGAAAGTAAACACTTTAAGGTAGTCCACAAGTAATTACAGGGTGCAGCAAATGTGCTATGGTCCAATAAGCATTTTGCATAAATAATGAAGGATTTGTAACTTGGAGAAAGGTCTGATTAATTATTTAAAGCTCTAAATGGATTTACCATTTTACCCAGAATGAATTATGGCTCAACATTACCGAGGAACAGATAACAGGGAGTCTAGGGAAACTCAAGAAAAGTAAAAAGAAACATGCCAATAAACAGTACAACAATGTTAGAAGGTACAAGAGCAAATTAAATTCTAGGATTTCTACAATTCTATAATTTTAATATTACAATTGTATTAATTTATTAATTATAAAAAGTGTAGAGTTACATTTTAAAGTTATACATTTTATTGTTTCAGAATCTTAATATTATTTTCAGTGATTTTATATTATATACATTTTATATTCTTAAATTCTTGAAATCTTTCTTTAGCTTTATGACTGTCTTTACTGTCACTTTTAATAAATTCAGTGCATCCTTGCTGAATAAAACATTGTTATTTTCACACTTTTATATTATATGTATATATATATATATATATATATATATATATATAGTGTAATCGAATTAATACAAATCAGCATTTAATGCTGGGTGCATTTAATTTAGCAAAATATAATTATTTGACTATTTAAATTACATTTATTTACAATAACCATTTAACTCTGATATTTTGCACTATGGCGTCAAACTTTTAAATTCCACTTTCTATTAAATGTTATTTTACTGACAATTTCATTGGAATTTTTTATTCAGCGAGCAAGAAATCATCGTATTGAAGATATTATCTGTCTATATGTGGTTTATGCTGGCCGGTTCTGCTCATTATCAGAGAACAAATAACCTGCAGCAATTCATAATTTCTTTAGCATGTTTGAGAGTGGGAATGAAAAATCCATCATATATTGATTATATCCTCGATATACGCATATACGCAGACTTCTGCCTGTTTCACAACACACTCACGCGCACTCGTACAACAAACACATGATCTGGTTCATTCAAAAAGACTAGAATTTAATTTCTCTGCAATGAAAAACAGGTCCACACTACGGATAATGAATTACCATGAGACAAGGCGTAGTTGTTCCATTACATACTCAAAATAATGAGCTCAAACAAATGCATGAAAATAATAAAAAGTTGCATAGCTTGGAGGAAATAAAGTGTCTTTTAATATAGATTGCAAAGGGGAAATGTGTAGGAGATATTCCACATGCACATTAATCCATCATTATATAAAGACGCAGACATAAACAGATATATTGCAGAGTTTGTGCTCAAAAAGCATTTCTATTACTATAAAAACTGGAAGTACTTGAGAGACACTAAAGATGTTGCTAGAGTCTTTTTTTGTGAAACAGATCCAGAGGCATGGACGACCTCCAGGGGACGTGCCATTAATATATCATTTTCTTCAAGGATGAACTCGAACAGATGAACAAAACATGCTGGCCAGAGGTGTCAGTTCATGATAAGGATACTCTCTCCACCTGGACGTGGCGATATGTCACCAACGATTTGTCACCAACACTGCATGACAGGCAAGGGGAGTTGAGAATGGATGCCGTACATTATCCACTCTCTACACCGGTATCGACCGGCCACAACTTTCTCCAGCGCTTTTCTTAGTGTTTGGTTTGGTTGCTGAGGTCACTGTAGGTTATGAATGTGAGCGTACAGTACAAGGTGAGAGCAATGTTGACCGCCTGACCCGCAAAAATACTGCTCAGTGTCACTTCAGAAGAGGTAATGAAAAAACGTTTATGTGATGTCTTTTTTGTGATACTATCCAACTATCCATATATCATGCTATCATTTGGATTATTGTTTGTTCTATTTTTTGAGTCCTATCTATCTATCTATCTATCTATCTATCATTGCGATGAACGATGGCATCGTCAACAGGCATCATTCTATCGTTCTATCTATTGTTCTATCCATTGTTCAATATATCGTTATATTGTTCTATCCATCTATCTATCTATCTATCTATCTATCTATCTATCATTTTATCTATCTGTCTATCTATCTGTCTGTCTATCTATCTATCTATCTATCTATCGCGAAGAACGATGGCATCGTCAACAGGCCAAACCCTACTATCCATCTATCATTCTATCTATTGTTCTATCCATCGTTCAATATATTGTTATATTGTTCTATCCATCATTTAATTTATCTATCTATCTATCTATCTATCTATCTATCTATCTATTTATGGTTCTATCATTCTATCGTTCTATCTATCATTCCATTTATCTACATTCTATAGTTTTATCTATCTATCTATCTACATTTTTGTCCATCCATCCATCCGTCTATCTGTCTATCTATCATGAATTTGAAAAGTAATTGTCTATCCTAATTCCTAACTGCTTTATTTTCACATTTCAGCTCAGTTCAAAATGCTAATTTATTTTCAGGTCAAAGCAGCAGGGCACACAACCCTGTTGAACATCTATTTCATCACATTTGCATGCTGTTAGTGTAAGTGATATCGCAAGATTTCCTCTCGGTCTGGGTCATTCTTTATGCAGTGTTGGTTTAAAGTCTCGAGTTAAAGAACATTCTAAGTGACAAAGACAAATGAAGTGTCTTTAGGCAGTCTGTTATCTGCTTTAATTAATACACTTCTTGAGTACATATGAAGGTCCTTTGCCCCCTTACTATGTGTACTAATTAATTAGGAATAAAATGAATGGTCACCTTTCTGGTGTTTGCATCTAGTCTGAACCTGCCTTATCTTGTCCTCATGAAATATCTTATCTGCAAGTTTGATGAAACGTACATTTTTTTTTTTTTAAACCTACATGATGCATATCAGGAGTGTCCCCCAGCAAAGTGAGTCGTTATTCATCTATATCAGATATTCATGTGGCTGTACCAGTGTAGGTGTGTTGTACGGTATCAGTGGCTTCACATATATTTTTGTGGCACTCACACACATTTAGCCTTCGGCAGGATACGTCCTTGCATTAAAAAGCTAGATGTAATTCAGCAGAGTTCCTATTTACAGTAAAAGCTGCTTCAGCCCCCCTAAAAATCTGCTGTTTTCTCAGCTGTCAACACTAAAATCTGTGATTTTGATCTCTCCTCACATTTGCTAAAAACAGAACCTGCAGTAAGTTATCTGAGGATTTGTATTATCATCATTTACATATTCTCATCATCGCAAACATGTACTGTAGCACAAAGAGGTTTAGAGTACATTTATTTTCCTAAACTTTCTGTTTAAGTATTATCTTGACCTCTAATCAGTATATATCACTTACCCAGATGTAAGTGATATATTTATAGATGGTATACTTGTACAATAAACACAACATTTATGTTCATACCTATAAAACCTTTAAACTTTAAGATTTTATATTAATTATTTTTAAAACTAAGACTACCAAGCCAATATCCACAACTTGTTTTGACAAAAAAAATTTTTTTTCTTGTTAAAAAAATACACTTATCAGTGCATTTTACATTTTTTTTTAATTCTGTCATGATTTACTCACTCTCTTCTTTCTTCTGTTGAACATAAAAAGTATGCTAATTTTTTGTGATTTGAAAAAAAAAAAATATATATTATTCCTTTTGTAGAGAAAGAAAGAAACTCTTTAAAACTTGAGAGTGAGTAAATGATGACAGATTTGATTTATTATTATTATGTCAACATCCTTAAAAAATAATAATAAATGAGTTTTAATATAAGTTCTAAATTCTAATTCAAAGTAAATGCAGAAACTGAATAGGAATTTATACCAGAAATGGACTTGATTTTGGTTGTACATTTTTCTAAATACCACTCAAAACATGACAAATTATTAAGGATTCCCCTGAGACATCTTGCACAGGAGGAAAAAAATTGTCCCACATAGACGTTCCATTTCTTTCAATAACTAATTTCTAGTGATTGCAACATACAAAAGAAATACAAAAACAATGCGTGCACCATTTCTGAAGTACATCTACTGAAAAAAACATGTAATTTTAATTTCTTTTTTATTTGCTACACTGTGTGTCAAATGTAACTATTATTTCCTGAATCTGTCCATCTGTTCCACATAACAATGAATAATTACAAAAATGGAAACAGAATGCAAGAGTAGGAAAAGATACTCTTGCTCACATGCTGTCCATATAACAAGAATGCTACTTCCTCCACAGCATGTGAAACAGGATCCACCCTAGTATAAGTCCGCCCTTGAATTCTTGTTCACCCTGGAGAGACACCACCTATTCTGATTGCATTAAACAGTTTTTTGCCAACTCAGTGAGCCTAAAACGATGCAGCTGACCTTGTATCTCACTGGGCGTTGAGTACTGGGGTGATTCAGCTGTTTCACGCCAGGATATGCACATGAAGGTCCTTATTTCTCTCTCATTGTCTTTCTGTTTCACTCTGTCAGGCCTCTGGCTGCTTTTGTTCATCATAAGGTCTGATTATTCCCTAGTGCTTTTTTGGTTTTGTCATCTCTTTTATCCTGTTCTCACTATTTGCTTTTCCCTCACTAGCCTTTATGCTTTCTAATTTTTCTAACAGCTCTTCATAGTTTTGAACTTGCTATGAAATGGCAAATATTTCACTGGTGCTTTAAGGGTCGTTAGTCACATCGAGACTCATCAGCGAATTGAGAACGAAAGGCACTGAGTGTGCAAGCGTGCGAAAAAGCAAGAGATGAAAGATTGCCATTTGGTTGCGCACGTTTGATCTCAATGGATCAAAAAACATGAGGGATTTCTCTGCGATGACATCACAGGTAATTTACAGAAAAACGCTAAAGGGGTGTTCATGCCGGCAGCAATTTACAGCGACAAAGTGACTGGAAGTCGTTCGTTTTTGTTTTCGATTTTGAGGTGGCATGAGCAACACCAACCATTAGCGATGCAACAGTTGAGTGAGATGAGTAATAAAAAGTACAAATGAAAATGGCCCTCTTGTTGTTTTTGACTTGTGTTTTTGTACAAACCACTGAAAACTGAAAAAAAGAGGCAAAAAATTAATTTAACTACTACTATCCTATTTTGCAACTATTCTAAAACTCCAATGACTGCAAATTTTGTAAAATCTGCGCTTTCAGGCTTTAGGCTCTTTAGACAAATTGGAAGTAAAAGTTTATCAGATTCATTTTAATTTAAATGAAATTTTAGGCCACAATTAAAAATATTTTTTGGCGTTCCACAAAGAACTAATATCTGTGAAATATTTAACTAAAGGTTGTTTATTGGCCCTTTGAAGACATCCATGGAACCGTTCTGTTGCAAAAAAGGTTCTTAATACTGTTTAATAATGTTTCTTTCAGAAACTGTTCACTGAAAGGTTATTTGGAGAATCAAAAAGATTCTGACATTGTTGCGAAAACCGTTATTTTTAAGAGTGAGTGGAAAAATGTCTTTGTATTGGTAAAATGTTACTCACACTAAGAAAAATAGTTATTCTAAATGGCTTTTAGGCTAAATTTTTAAAAATAAAGGTTTCTATGTAAAAAGGTTAGATGTAATTATGCAGCTGGATGCCAGTAACTTACTGTAGATTTATTTCTTTTTTTTAATTTACGGGCAACAGTTTGTTTAAAAATAAATGAAGATTAAACATTAAAAAGTCTTTATCTTTACAGTAAAACAAGAAATATAATGTTTAAAGTTCATTTATCTTTGTACAAACTGTTGCCCGTAAATAAAATACATTCAAATCTACAGTAAGTTACTGGTATCCAGATGCTAGTAATACTGTAATTTAAGTGTATTTTCCAGTGTATTTTTAGCATCTGTGGAACTTTTAATATTAATAAAACCTTTGAAGGTTCTTCAGATTGTTAAAATCCGCTTGATATTAGGGAAAAAAAGTTTTTTAATACATTTTCTTCATGGCAACACACCAAAAAAAACATTATACATATATGTATATATATATATATATATATATATATATATATTAGAGTTTTGTGATATCACCCTAGTTTACAGTAGCAACATCAAGCTATTAAATTGCTGTTGCAGTGAATGCTCTTCTACACGTTCTTCTATTGTGTTGCTAATGGTTCAAGTGATCTCATTTCTATCTAATTGAACAGCACTACAATAGCGGTTATTTAAAATTCATGGCGAATCATCATGTGAGATGCTCCAGCAATGTTCTAGTTATTATTACTATTAATACAGCCATTAAAAGCCAACTTTTTTCTGTCCAATTTTCCATAAATAGGTCTATCAAGTTTGATTACAATGCATTATCCGTTTGTCAGAGCTCTATATATCACTGTATGTTGAGGCCTCTGAGTCTGATGAAGGATGTTAACTGGCACGGGCTTCTCATATTGT
The DNA here is from genome assembly GCA_032359435.1 of Enteromius unitaeniatus. Taxonomy (NCBI): domain Eukaryota; kingdom Metazoa; phylum Chordata; class Actinopteri; order Cypriniformes; family Cyprinidae; genus Enteromius; species Enteromius unitaeniatus. The sequence goes on along the minus strand of JAUMHI010000053.1, from coordinate 15,336,131 downwards.
GAATATTTATGGCTGATCTAGCCAGGCTTAATTTGACTAGGCGGAAGTCCATTGCACTGTCATGCACTCGTGAATACCGAAAACAATCTCAGGCAAAGATGACAAAAAGAATTAGGCCTTTATGGGGTGATGAAGTTCTCTGTACATTCAGTCCATTAAAATATTGTCTTGGAGCGCGCTCTGCCTCCACCTAACTCCCTCCGTGTCTGGTGGAAATTGAATAAAGGTTCAGTAAATATATGTTGCTTCAGCTTGCGTTGGCCTTTCCATTCATTTCACGTTTAAGTACATCTTATAAGAAACTGTGGCCGCTCTTGGTGTATTCAGCTGTCAATTTGACCAACAAAAGAAAACAAACCTCTTTGCATTCCCCAATAATCGCATACAACACTTGACCAAGCATCTCTCATGGATATTTTCAGCCATTTGTACTCAGTGGCAGTAGCTGTCGCTGCAATCAGCTCATTTGCTGAGTAAATGAATAAAAAGCAATAGAGGACAAGTTACTACTCAAGTGGGTTGCCTTTTTGTTTGGCTTACACAGCTATTTCATCTGCTGTGTATTACACAAAAGTTTGGTGAGTCAGACCTACAGTATGTGATATCATATTCGGACAAATGTGTATAAAATATAATACATTTATGTAATATATATACTATTTAATTAAAAAAAAATATATATATATAATTTGCTGCTTATGAATAGTTAGTAAGGTAGTTAAGTTTATGTATTGGGTAGGATTAGGGATGTAGAATAAGGCAATGATATTGCATAATTAGCACTAATAAATCGCTAATATACTAGTAATATGTATGCTAATAAGGAACTTATAAGTGTAACAGTAAAATAAAATGTTACCTTATTTATTTTAAATACTTCTGATTATCGATACACTAATAATCACCAATACTATTGAAATGCATGGCATTTAATAATTTTATTAATAATGATAATAATGTGCTATTAATGTGTGTCATTTATTTATTAAATCATCCCTATAACACTATTGAAAAGTAAAATATTTAATAGTAAGGTGTTTAATAATAATAATAATAATAATCATATTAATAATGTTTTATAATAACAATGTATTATGCATTTATTTAATGCATTGAAGAAGGCTAAGTAAATAATGTTAATTTTTTTCATGTTAACATGCAAGAAAGTTTCAGCATCCATTTGTTGTTTTTTTGTTTTTTTTTTCACTTCAAGCACTGGCTTAAATGATAAATTAATTTTTTTAGGGGCCATTAATTACTTTAAAATTTGATATTGAGGGTGCTCATGCTTCCTAAATCTTAAGGAAAATTTTCTCCATTATGCTATCACAAACGCTAATGTATTTTCATTAAATAGCTGAGCCAGATGAATAAAATGTGAGCGGCACCAGGCTGGCTTGGTCTCATTAGACCACTAAATGCAGTAATCAAGTAGCAGGAAGAGACACATTAGCCCTGGGCCATGTCACAGTAATCCCACTGCCAGGTATTAAAGCTGGCTATTTCAGGCAATGAGGTGATACAACTCACTTAATCAAAGACTTATCATGCTGTGAGGACACACAGAGACATGCAAATCCCCTAATAAGTGTGAAATGCCCCCATCAATGAATTAGACTCGTGCGCTGCAATTTGAAGTGTAGGCATTTTGATGATGAAATACAGACAATTGCTCAGGGACCTCAAAAGTATTGGTACTTCAGTATCCAATAAAAAATGACTAACCATAACAGTCAGGTAATTTTCTTTTAGGAAGGAAGTGTTCAATAAATCAATAAATCAATCTATCTATCTATCTATCTATCTGGTTCATGAATGAAAGATATTCACTAAAAATCAAAATATTATTATTAATAATG
>JAUMHI010000053.1:15299501-15334172 GCA_032359435.1 Enteromius unitaeniatus | reverse complement strand
ATCTATCTATCTATCTATCTATCTGGTTCATGAATGAAAGATATTCACTAAAAATCAAAATATTATTATTAATAATGCATTTTATTTAAAATTTAAATCACGTCTACATATCAGTTAAGTAATATAGTTTAGTAAATGTAATTATTTACAAAGTTAGTTCATGAAATGCTGGCATATACACACAAAATAAACAAAAATAAATTGATAGAATAATGAAATATTAGTAATAATGATCCATATATAATTGAAATAAATAAAAAATATAATTATATATTTATAATGTAAACCCTTATAAAAAATTATTCAAATTATTTATATATTTATAATATAAAAAAATACATTTTGGTGTACTGTGAGAAACTAAGTAACATTTTAAATAATACAAATATATAAATAATAAAATGTTGAATATGGCTCATTGAAACCTCATCGAGACGATCATTCTTTAATAGTTTTCAAGGGAGCATTTCATAGAGAAAAGTATATTTGGCAAGTTGCAGACTATCCTCCATCTGTTCATCTGTTATCATCTGCGTCTTCCTTTTTTTTCTTTTTTTCACTCATTTTTTATCTTTTTTGTAAGGTAAATCAGCCGCTCCCCGGTTCTCAGAGGAGGACAATATTTCCATGTGCTTTTGACTGCAGGCAATCCTATTGAAATATTGAATAGCTCAATTATAACATTCACAAAAGCTTTGAAACTGCTTCAAGTGATTCTATTTCTGAGCCCGAGTGCTATTAAAACACCCCGGCGTGCCAGGTACGAGAAGTTCTCAAAACCCAAAATGTGAAAATGGATCTGAACTTACATTTGCTCTCTCAATAGTGTCAATAATTAAAAACCTCCGAAAAGGTTGTAAATGTAGCCAAAATTATTTTGAGAGTTCTCCATGAACACACGCAATTACGGAACAAAGACCATAAAGTGGAAAGAGGGGTTTGATATGTGTAAAATGAACTGGGAAAATGGGGCTTCCCTGTGGCTCCATCAATTTTGAACTCTGCTGAAGATGTATGTGTTTCTGCATACGTAAACAGCTTGATGTCACATCTAGGCTGTGTGAAGCCATCCACACACCTATCATGAAGACCAATCGATACTTTTTCTTGGCTTTCTCTGGGAAGCCAGTGAACAAACGGTAATCTATCATGTAAAACCCATTTAGTGTGCCAACATGCTCCAGTGCTTTGTTGGGTGCGGATGGTCATGTGTGCAAAGCCAGAAATGGCGGAGAGGTAGATTAAAAACAGGTATAGATGAAGAATAGGGCAATGTGAACATAAGAAAAGTATGAGACCTTCCCAATCGTGCAGACACACAAAACTCGCTATTGATTTCCCCAGGGAAATTAGTCGTATGGTGATGCACATCCAGGCTAGGCTTTGCAGCGCAAAGTAATTTACTTTTAATGTATTACCTCCTCAATATGACTCATCATGCATTTAGTATATACTAGTGTGTTTGTATACTATTTGTTTCTACCTGGTCTGATGGCATAAACGTACCTGGTGACACTTCTTAGTGAGATGCAAAATATGTACCAATAAGTACATATCACAGCAGTTTCCAAAATAAATGAACACTAGAGGCAGTAAAACTCTATTCCTTTTTATACAATTTTACAGATTGTAAAATTTCTTCTAGATTAATAAAGTGTAATTTTTGCACAATTACATGAAGAATATGATAACTTTAAAGCAATATTAATGTGCCAGGAGACTTGAAAACTGATGCATTTGAACATTTGCCTCACACATATCCATCTTCATATCTATGGGTTTTCAGCAATGGTACTTGGTTCGATAGTTCACGGTGCTTTAGTGGCGAAGAGCACCGGTTTGAATCTACACTACACTTCAAAAAAACAATTCAATTCTGTGTATAAGGAAGTTTAAATGACACGGTTGCCACCACAAATGCATTTTTATATCATATGTTTTTGCATTTCAGGTTTAGGGTTGGGTTTGGTGTAGGACATATTTCCAAAATATGTACCTAAAGCTACATAATAAAAACACAGCAATACATGCCTATTTCAAGCTCATAAAAGTGCCAGGGTTCATATATTGAACCCTTGTTTTAGCTCCACTCAGTGGATATTTCTTTTAAAAACTGCAGCGATATGTACTTATTAATACGTATTTTGCATTTCACTAAAAAGTGCCCCCAGGTACGTTTATGCTATAAGACCTGGTTTGTTTCTTCCTGGTTTTTCTGGAGTAACCGTGAAGAGCTGATTTTGAATATAAAAGCTAATCTGCTTTCTCATGAAATGCTGTCGCCCACACAATGTACTGTATGTAGCACATTGTGACACATGGTAATGCTGCAGTGACACAGGAGAAGTCGTGTTGCTTAAATTCTCTCCATCCTTGATTTGACCCATGGAGGAGAGTGAAAATTTGTTGGCCTTGGGCGTATTTGTGTGAGATTTAATTACAAGCACCGTTGGACTTAAAGGAATTTACGACAAGAGCTTGTTATTTAAATGAGCAAATACGTTCAGTGAAAGTCTCGGCTCTTTGTGGAGTACAGGAAATCCTCAACTATCTCAAGAGAACGGTCTTGATGGCTCCCTGTAGTGCTCTATAAAAAAAAAAAAACAAATGCAGACTGCAGGCACTTCACTGGAGGAAAAGTAGGACGGGGCTTGATTGACCTTTTTTTTGGTGCAGAGAATGCTGAAGATAGCTGATTTCAAGACCTGCTGGAATGAATTGGCCCTTTCTCTCTGAAGGAATGTGTGTTTTGTTGTGCTCTGGCTTTTGGTTGATTCATAATTCCCTTTGAATGTGTTGCTAATAAGAATGTAATGACGTTCCAAATGTGCAGGCTCTGTCATGAATAGATCAGTGCGGTTTTGGACTCATACTCATACTCATGTTTTTGTTTGTGTCACTACATTATGCTGGAACTTTGAGTGGAGCTGTAATTTGCAAAACTTTGTATATATGTGACCCTAGGGCACAAAACCAGTCATAAAGGATAATTTTTTGAAACTGATATCTGAAATCTGAACGAATATGCTTTCCAGTGATGTACAGTATGGTATGTTATAGAACCAATATTTGGCTCTATTAGACCTGTTTGATATATAACTGTTGTCCAGATGAAGTCTTTTATCAATGAATAATAATCATCAAAAATTAAGTTTTATATATTTTTACTAGAGATGTAACGGTATTGTAAATATTTTTGTACCGCAATAGCAAATTTTTTCGATACTACCGTGGTCGCATGACTCGATAAAACGATAGGTCTTCTGAAAAAAGTTTGCTCAGGCGAATAGAGCGAACGTGAGGTAGCGGGAACTACAATTCCCATCAGCCCAGGCGTGGCCATCACTCTTTGCGGTCTGTTGTCGCTACAGATAAGTGTTGCCAACTTAGTCTCTATATTTAGCAACTTTTCAGACCTTCTTGGTGACATTTTTCCCTAAAAGCAACAGAAAACATTAAATATATCAGTGAAAACAGTTATATTGCGAATTATAGGTTGCATTGAATAACATTATGTGACCACAGAGAAGCACGATAACATGATGCACTGACGTAATAAATATGCAAAATGACGTATGACGTCATCTAGCGACAGGTATCTAGCCATCTAAAGTGGGTTATAAATTGGATGTGTGGAAGGTTTAATAATTTTTTTGTTATGTTTAAAAGTTTACAGATAGATATCCAATTTGTATGCTATTGATATGTTCAGTGTTCATGTAAACCGTTTACTTAACACTTCTGGCAATTTTTTTGAGTCTCTTCATTAGTTTTGTTTTTCCTGTAAATGATACAATAAATACCGTACCATCCCATTCATACCAAGGTATTACCGTACCCTGAAGTTTTGATACCGTTACATCATAATTTTTACAGTAGGAAATTTACCAAAAAAAAAAAAAAAAACAGTAATGATTTTTGGCATAAAAGAAAAACCTATAATTTTAATGCACACAATGTTTTGTAGGCTATTGGCACAAATATGCCCATGCTACTTATGGCTGATTTTGTGGTTCAGGGTCAGATGTTTCAGGATCTGAAATGTTGGGAAATGCCCTTCTCAATAAAATAAAGGGAACACATAAACAACACAATATAACTCTAAATCAATCACACTTCTGCGAAATCAAACTTCACAAATCACAATTCTCGCTGAGCATAAGAAACTGTCTGCTCATGATGGATTTTAAACTTGCAGGCTTATTATATATTTTACTTTTTTCTTCTTCATCTTCTCTGCAAGAACAGTAAGCCAAGAACTAACCAACCTCTGTAGGGGTGCTACAATCTCTCTGGATCACTGAGGATGAGAAAGATCAACCCTCTTGGCCCCAGTACACTTAGACTATAAGCTAGCTCAGATGCCGCGTGTGTCATGTTCTGCCGAATGGAACAGAGAGCAGTGACATACTGTAGACATAGATGCTGTTTCAAATAGAGCTGTTTCACAAAAAAAAAAAAAAAATCTTTCACGTACTGTATATGGTGTTACGCTTGCAGGGCTCCCAAAAGCACAGGCGTATCTATATGCAAAGTCTGCTGAGCGTCCCTGATTATCTCTCAGCAGGCCAAAATGGGCAAAGTCATTTTTTTTAACAGTGCTTCTTGACAGATGATATTGGATGATGACATTTCTTCTGTTCTGGAACGCAGAAATTTCTAATTCAGTTCCTATTCACTATTTTGTTAGCTATTTCAGCAGAAGAAGGTTTGTCTAATAGCACAAGACTTACGATTTAATAATAAAACTAAACTTAAGTGTCTAATAATTTAGGAACACAGTTGTGCATTTTAGTTTGGATGATACCAATTTCTAAAAAAACAAAACAAACTTATATTCTTTATTTAATTAAACATTGTATTTTATTTTCTTTTATTTTATTTAATTTAAATGTTTTAGTTTAATGAAACATTGAAAGTCTTTTAATATTAATTTTATTTAGTTTATTTAATGTTATTAAAATCAAATAATTTAAAATGTTAACATTCAAAACACAAAAACTATTTTATTTTATTTAAAAAAAAAAGATAATTTAAAATTTAAATTTAAATAATCTAAAATGGTAAAACTAAAATATTTTAAGAAGCTAAATTATTGTATTTTAATTTAAAGGTAAAACAGTTATTTAAATTGGTTTAAAGTTGAAAACTAATTATTTGTTTATTTATTAAATGTAATAATAATTTTTTTTTACTTTATTTTATCTTATTCTTTCTTTTTATTTTTTTGTAGTTACACAGACAAGAACATTGACTGAGCATCTTTCTCTCTTTTTGTTTTAATTTTTGTTTGAATAATCCCCATTTTTCCTGACATAAAAGTGGCCATTTGTAAATTATATGGGTATAACTTCCGGTCTCATCTGCGTGTTGGTGTGTCCTATCATAGCATTTTAATGTGTTATCTTACTTATGGACACATTGGTTTGCAGTGCAAACAGTTTTACCATTTACTGTACATTGTTATTTTCTTTGTTATTTAGTGTCAAATGAACCGGAAGCCTCACCCATTGACTACTTCCACACTAAGCAAAAAGGTGGAGCAATGCTGAATACAGCTGTATTAACTACAATATCTGATTTTTGTATATTCACTAAAGACAAACGTGACTGTCTTTACATGAATACTTTGTCCAGGATTGTGCACCGCTGCATCAGTGAAGTGCAGCTTGTGTTTTTCTTACTGGCTCGTGCACTGGCAAAACCTGTCAGTAGCTTTAGTGCATCATCCATCTCCCAGGTTTAGAAGAATGGTTCACATGAGTATGTGAATTCATTTATGTGTTTCTACATTTCCAGGTGGTAATGTATTTTTCCTCACCCTGTAGGTCATGTTTGATGGAGAGGAAATCTGTGAGTATGGATGAGGTGGGAAATAACTATTGCCTTCCCTTCACCTGCAGAGTATCAGGTTCAACCCCGCTGTCGTCCGTATGCAACCAACTCCACAGGAAATACGGTTTTACAGGTTTGGCTGCAAACACTCCCCATATTCATATTTCCTCTACTCTTACAGGTACTTTTCTTATCTTATTAAACTTATTAATTGAGTCAGAGCCACAATTAATTACTTAAAGGGGCATATATTTATCTCTTTTTATGTTTAATGTTATACAGTTAAAATATAATGAGTAGTATTTATGTACATATATACACATACAATTGTTAGTGATTGTTGTTTATTATTATTATTTTTTTTTATTTATATTAGTTTTAATTAAATTTAAATTGATACCTTTATTGACAAAGGATACATAAAATTGCTTAAAAACATTAAAGATTTAAAATGTTTCAAAGGTTTTCAGTTTCAAATAAATTAATAATTTCGAAATCCTGAAAATAAAATATCAGTTTATACTGAAAAAATCAATAAATAATTGAGCAACTAATCAGCATATTAGAATGACTTTTAAAAGAATATGTGAATAAATTATATTTTAAAGTAAAATAGAACATGTGTTATGAATAGCTATAATATTTGACATTATGTACTTATTTTCTTTTTCTTTTTTTTGCCTGCTGAGCATAAGATTGTAAACAGTAGTGTAAATAAAAAAATTACAATAAAATAAAGGAATAAATAAAATATATAACATATAACAATTAGTCTATATACCTTTCTTGTTTATTATTATTATTATTATTATTGTTGTTGTTGTTACTTTCTAACAAGGTACAAAGGCAAAAATAAACTGTTATTAAAATTATTAACTAATAAAAATATTTATCAAAGATTTTCATGTTTTGGTTTGGTTTAAGTAGTAAAACTGAAACTAGTTGCCATTGTGTGTACATCAGAAATCTGATCTCTGCACTGAACACTGCCTGAATTAGCATCCCATCCCCATTGTTGGCTTCTAGCAGGCAAGAGACTTTTTATGAGCAGACCGTTTATCCTATTTCTATGGTGCAGACAGATAGCAAGCGAAGTGAAAGGAGGCGGTGAAGTAAAGCACAGGGAGCTGCTTGGAGAAACTTATGCACTACGACACCATTCATTTTCAGTGAGATGTGCGAGCGAAATGGGAAAAGAGCAGTCACGTGTCCCATGAAACTGCCTGAATGTGCAGTGCTATATGCCAACGCAGAATCCTGCCTATAAGGTGATCCGCTACTGTTTAAGCAGGGTTGCCAGGTTTTTTTCAGCAAAACCCACCCAATTGCTACTAGCACAGTCGCTTTCAGGGGGAATTCCAGAGAAAAGTTAAATAAATACTTTTTTCAAGGGGTTTCCCTGATATAAGTACATTTCCAGAGGCTAAATATAATGTTATTGGGGCTGCTTCAACCTGCGGACATGAAAAACCTCCCACAGAAAGAACCACAAATGTAGATTGGATTTGTGTTCAAAGCACAGTGTTTCACCATCAGTTCATTTTATAAGCAAATCACATTGTGGTTGTTAAAGTGCCCCTATTATGGATTTTTTGAAAAGTACTGTATGTAACACAGCTCTAAGTGAATGAAAACATACTGTGATTTTTAAAATCTGAAAGTGAACCGTTTATAAAGTTATTATCTCTCAAAAGAAACAGTCTACTCTGTATCGTTGAAATGACCTGTTTTTAAAACGAGCCCCAAGTTCACATCAAAATGTAAAAATAATGCATATCATAAGTGTTTTTTGGTCTTGCATGCATACTAACCTGTTTGGGACTCCCGAAAGTACAATATGAACCTTTCATAACCCATAATTAGGGCACTTTATAGACATAAACAATATATCAGGGTTGTTCAAATATGACATTATACCTCGGTGATCTGGCACAGGTTGACTCTGTGCAGTATATCTAGCATGAGTCAGCTTTATACAGTTATATATGGCGAACAAAACTTCAGCATTGATAACAAATTGCCCTCAGGAGCCTGTCGTAATACTGCGTCTAACAGCAAAATGCCATCTTGTTATGCAAGATTAATCATGTAGTTTCTGAATTGCATTTCGATAAAGAGATACTATACGGTGATATCCTGCAGCTTTGACAGCTTCCTGTTTCTTTCTGTCCATCAAAGCGTATCGGTTTCCCACCTTAAACCTTTCACCTTTCTCAGACTAAACTGAATGCATTAACCCGTGCTCTTATCAAAACCGGCTCGCTTCTTTGTTTCTCTGAAAAACAGTGACCTTCAGCCTCCTTTCATTCACCGTGCTACTCGCCGGGCCCTCAAGACGCTTCGGGTCTGTCAGGATGATTTCTTATTCCATTTTGGTAGTTGAAGAGCAATGCTTTATCTCTAGCCCGGGTTCATGGTTTATATGAGGCAGCCGTGCCAGAACGGAGGGGGGACGAGCCCTAATCCAAACTGTAAGCTGTTTAGTCAAAGTATGGTGATGAAACAACGTCCTTCGCAGTCACTGTAATTTAAAGGAGGGCTTTGGGAACATGGGCAGTTTTGTTGTAAATCCGTAGCCGTCTGAGTCTTTGAAGTATTTACAGATACTGTTTTAACTTTTCTCTCTTCAGTGATTCCTTTTTGTTCAAACAGTTTTTTTTTGCCATTGTAAAACAGAAGGTTGAGTTTGCGTAAGTCTTTGTGAGGGGCTTGTGGGATGTGGTTCTTTGCTCTGAGGTGCCGGAAGGTTAATCTGCATTGGCTCGGATGTGGGTCAGAATTGACGAGGCGTGGACAGCATGTTGGTTTCTTACTGTTACACACATCAATCATGAAGCTGTTACTTCAGCAATAGCATTTGAATGTGTCTGAAGGCTGCTCAAGGGGAGCACTTTTTATTTTTTTTCTCGGGGTTGCCAAATTTGGCCTGATTGACTGTTTTTTAATCCTGTTCCTTTTCTGCACTCAAGAAAACACTCTTATTTCTCCTGCTTAATGTGATTTGAACAAGCAGGATGTGTTCCTGGATCAACATCCTTTGCTTGCTCTGTAAGAGTATTTTCAGTCTGTTCTCTTTGATTTTAGGGGTAGTCTAAGGCGTCAGAGTATGGCATGCACTTTAATAAATAGATTCATAAGTTATTTATCAAGAAAATAAAAAGATTTAAATCCTAATTTATGCTTTGGTTTATTATATATATATATCCCAGGATATATATTGGTCATATTTGGGGGTCCACAGTACTGTATTCACTGTATTTTAATCACTTTTGTTTGTTTTTTTGTGCAATTCAAAAAAAAAAAAAACATAAAAAAAAAAACAAATGTTCTTCATCAGATAGGAAGGCAAACATTGTCTCTGGTTTGCTTCAAAACATTATTGTTATAATCCAGAGTTAAATAATAGATGCACTCAGAAAAGATCAGGACTGCAGTCTAGAAAGCTCAGGAGTCTCTGCATGTATGGATACTTTAATGGTTGCTTATGTTTAATGCTAAGACTAATCAGTGACCGGCAAATGTCACTGGTATTTACTCTGTAAAAAGGGAATCAAGAAAGTGGGTAAGACCGTGACCCTGCAGGAAGGGAACTTGAGAAGAAGGGAAAGAAGAAGCTGGAGGAAAAGAGAGAAATCTCTGTGATTGATGAACAAACACTGAGGCTGTTTGCGCCTTCCATCCAGCTCAAGGGAAACAGAAAGCCAGGCCAAAATCTGAGCCAAGAAGCCTCGCTTCACTAAGGTTTGAGCCGCTGCAGCAGGAGTGTAAAGAATGAGATTTTTTATTTAATTATGAATCACAGAATACCATTATTTGGGCACAAACATAATGTTGTATTTGTGTGTTGTTCTTGTGCGAACTCGAAGCATATTTTTGCCATAAATTTAATGTGTAGCATCTCTAGCACAAGAAAGTAAAATATCCAATATTTGGCGCTAAATAGCATGTTCAACTGTTTCTGAAACAGTTAAATATCATTCAGAAAGTGGTGTTTTTTATGCTTATCATAGTGGTTCAGAAATTAAATTATGATTACAGTAAAAGATTACCGAGCAAGTTTACTGTATCCAAAAAGCCATACATAAGTCCCAAGTTAATATGTAATGATGTAAAACATGTTTTTGTGGTCATATCATGAGTGTTCTGCTCAATAAGCCTTATTCAATGATAATTGGCCCTGTAATCACAATTTGTATTAAAAGTAACAAAAAGTAGTTCTTACTGTGTTTCACTTTCACATTTCACCTGGAAAAGGCAGTTCAATTTATGTGCATGTATGTTTTTGCAGTTTTAGGCAGTGTGGTATTTCAAATTAGCCTGTGAATGTTAGCATATACTTACTGTATTACATTGTGTTTAATTCTGATCGGTCACTCGTGACATTATGTGGTAAAACTTCTGAATAATAACTGCTGAGCTGTGTGTTGTATCTTTGTTGTTGTAAGAGGAAGATAATCCTGTCATACTGGCTTTGATGGGGAAATGAGGTCAAATAGAGTAAGTATATTTATATTCTCATGAAATTCAGCTTTGTTGTAGATCAGACAGATGACACATCAACAGATGTTAAACCCCTCGGATGATACGCTTCAAATGAACAGTTGATTTTCTGATGAAATCCAGCACACCACCGAAAAACGTCTTTATGTTTTTAGATACTAAAGGAAATTGAGTGTATGTACTATACTGTATACACTACACTTCATTTTCTTTTCTTCAAAATTCCTGACCCACTGGACTGAGAAAGACCAGGGAATCAGGGGAAACACTTTTTCCTCATAATGAAATGAAAATAGGTTTTGGCATGCATGGATATAACCTCAAATTTTCTGTGACATTCAGCAGCGGATGAAATATTAATTTCAAAGAGGTAGGAAAGGGCTCTGGTGAAATGCATGATTAGAAAGTAATACTTATTCATACTGACAACCTGTGTTTAAAACGAGCATTTTCAGTCAAAGGCTTCACTTTTGCCTTAGTTGTGTTTAAATAACATGGTCAGTGTTACTAATCTAGACAGATGCAGTAGTATATGAATAGTTTTAGTGAGACAGATCTTTCCTCTTCTTCCTTTTCCACATAATTACACAGTGGCCAAGGATTAATGCACCTCTAAATAGTCTCATTAAGTCAAATCATGGCATTAATTTTATTTTAGCTTCTCGAATGCATTCACAAAATTGTCATGCTTAGAAAAGCCTGTATTCTTTTTCCTCAGCAGTCATACACACTCAAATTTAACTTCAGTCTTATAATATCAGACACAATTTCTGACGGCTGTGCTTGCTAGAGGGCTCTTTGTGATGGACAAGTGCAAGACAATTTGTGGGGCGGCACTCAGTGCTGTCACTCAAACCATCAGCTGTCTTCCACTGCAGCTACAAACAGTCAACTGTCACCCATGAACATGAAGCTCAGCTGCTAATGGACTGCACTAGTGCACTTTTGCATACAGCAGCATTTTTATTGTGTGTTGATGCAAGCATCATATTTGTCCGATTTAGACGAAAATCCCAACTTTGGGTGTCAAATATACAATTTTTAATTGACAAGGAAGTGATAAATGTAAAATGACTTACACATGCTTGTACATGACTCAGTTGCATTTACATAATTTTGTGTTATAAGTTATAATATTGCATGTATGTTGTGTACTGTACTATACAGTGTTGCCAACTTCAATCAGAAGTAGCTTAAGCCATGTTGAAAAGTTGCTAGATGACGCCATACATCAATATGCATATCCATTACGTCAGTGTGTCACATTACCTTGCTTCTCTGTGGTCACATAGTGTACTTAAACGCACCCAAATTCTCAATATAACTGTTTTCACTGATAAATTTAATCGTTTCTGTTGTCAAAAAAACGGAATGAATATGAAATAGTGACTGAAATGATAAAATAAAATAAAATCCTGATTCATAATCCAGCAGTTGTCTGATCAAATCAAATACATAGACAATGTCTCCTGTGCTGTGATTTTGGCTATATTTGCGTGTAAAGTAGAGTTAGAAGCAACAAAATATCTATTTCATCTGAAAGCCCTGCCGCTTTTAGCTGCTCACTTAACAGAACAGAGAGAGATGTGTGCGCGATGTGAAAACAAGAGCTCGCTGAGGTATGTCCAAGATGTGACGCTAATCGTTTTTTTTTTTTAAATGTCACCAAGGGGGTCTGAAAAGTCGCTAAATCTAGTAACAAAGTTGCTAAGTTGGCAACATTGGTACTATATACATGTAGGTCAGTAAGATTATTTATTTCTTTTTATTTATTTATTTGTGTTTTAATGTCTCTTATGCTCACTTAATCAATATCGATAATATATTTTTTTTTATTCTTTGATGAATGAGGATCAAACCATTGCTTTTGTGAGAACCATATTTAATATGAAAAACATTTGTTTAAAGTGCCCCTATTGTGCCATTATAAAGGTTGTTTAGGGGTGGAAAAGTTTAGGGGTGAGAGCAGCTCACAAATGTTTAGTGTGTGTTCACCTCCATGCAAGCCTTACATTCTGGCCGAGGACACACACACGCTTTGTGTTGCCTGCATGGGAGCGACACACGCAGATGCAGCTCTCCAGCCAGATAATGAAGAGAGCTGCAGGTCTTGTGAGAGAATGCCGTTGCATGTGCTTTGCTCCCTGAGGGCTCTCTTTGTTGATGAGGGAGCCTTCATAAGCGATTCTCGCACGGTGTGTTATTTCACGGGTGTGCTACCCACTTTTGTGAATTCAGCGCAGGCTCTGGTGATGGAACAAGAAGTAGAAACTCTTTTGAGGAAGGAGGTCATCGAGGTGGTCCCTCATGAAAAACAGTGCTGGTTCTACAGCCGCTACTTCATAGATCTAAAGAAGGATGGAGGGCTGAGGCCCATCTTAGATCTCAGAATTTTGAACCGCTCAGTAATGAAGTTCAGAATGCTTACTATAAAGCAGGTTGTGTCACAAATCAGGTCTGAGGACTGGTTTGTCACGATAGATCTAAAGGATGCGTATTTCTATGTATCAATCCATCCTTCTCACAGGAAGTTCCTGAGGTTCGCTTTCGGGGGCGAAGTGTACCAGTATTGGGTACTTCCCTTCGGCCTTGCACTCTGCACTCTTTTGGGCCAGTTGGAGAGCGAGGTGTGCAGACATAGATGTCGTCCTTGCTCATATGAAACGATTGGGGTTGAGACTGAAAGCCAAGAAAAGTGTCCTTTCTCCAGTAAAGAGAACCACTTATCTAGGCATGGTGTGGGATTTGACCATGATGCGGGCTCGTATGACACCTGCTCGTGTAGCTTCAATCCTCACTGCAGTCGCGAGAGTACAAGAAGGCCGGTCACTCACTGTCAAGCTGTTTCAAAAATTGCTAGACCTTATGGCAGGTGCGTCCAACGTGATACCTATTGGCCTGCTGTACATGAGGCCCCTACAGTGGTGGCTAAGAAACAAAGGTCTATCCCTGAGGGGAAAAAAAACAGGGCCCGGTGCTAGGAACTCAGACTCGCCACCTAGTGCTGCCGCCGCCGGATGCATCCCTCACTGGTTGGGGAGCGATCATGAGTGGTCGCTCAGCCCGAGGTCTGTGGGAAGATCGCCATCTTATTTGGCATATCAACTGTCTATAGTATGTAACTATAGTATAGTAACTGTCTAGTATGGTTCTCGGACCTGATATCCCTCCTAGACTGCTCTTCATGGGAGATACCAATCAGGAGGTACCTTCTCTCACATGTGGGGGGCACCATAGTGCACCCTCGCCCAGAGTTGTGGCGGCTGAGAGTGTGGCCCCTGAGGGGGCACAACTCTTAACAGCAGGTCTCTCAACCGAGGTTGTTGAGACCATCCTCCAGTCCAGAGCTCCATCCATGAGAAAACTATATGCCTTGAAGTGGAAACATTTCACTTCTTGCTGTAGAGAACACCAACAAGATCCAGTTAACTAGCCCAGTTGGTATAGTG
The DNA here is from genome assembly GCA_032359435.1 of Enteromius unitaeniatus. Classification (NCBI taxonomy): domain Eukaryota; kingdom Metazoa; phylum Chordata; class Actinopteri; order Cypriniformes; family Cyprinidae; genus Enteromius; species Enteromius unitaeniatus. The sequence goes on along the minus strand of JAUMHI010000053.1, from coordinate 15,320,388 downwards.
CTGGAATTCTTGCAGAGTAGATTCTCTACTTGGGTCACCCACTCCACCCTGAAGGTTTACATGGCGGCTATATCGGCCTACCACTCCTCTCTTGGTGAGCAGACACTGGGTAAAGAACCCTCATACGTTTCCTCTGTGGTGCGCTGAGGTTGAGGCCTCCGGTACATTCCCGGGTACCAACTTGGGACCTGGCTGTGGTATTAGAGGCCCTTTGTTGGCCACCCTTTGAGCCCATAGATGAGCTCTCAGATCGTTTGCTAATGATAAAAACCACACTTTTACTAGCATTGTGTTCTCTGAGGAGAGTAGGTGACCTTCAGGCCCTATCTGTGGCCCCTACACATCTTGACTTTGCGCCTGGCATGGCCAAAGCCTTCCTGTACCCGCAAGCGGGTTACAGTCCTAAGGTACCTATGGTCATACCACAGCCAGTAGTGCTACAGACCTTCAGGGAGCCCGGCCAGCAGAAGCTAAACTGTATGTGTCCAGTGTGAGCACTGGACGCATACGTCCACAGAGCTGCCCTGTGGAGAAAGTCTGAGCAGTTGCTTGTGTGCTTTGGGCCACCCAAGAAGGGATGCCCAGCGACTAAACAGACTTTGAGCCGATGGATAGTGGATGCCATTAATACATATTACGAGTCCTTCCAAGGCTAGAAGTCAGAGCGCACTCAAAACGTGGTGTAGCGGCCTTGAAGGCCCTGCTAGCTGCAGGGTGGTCCACCCCTTATACCTTTGTCCGCTTTTATGGTTTGGACTTGCGAGCCACTCCTGGCTCTTCTGTTCTTGCTTAGCTGTGCTCAATCACACACTAGGCAGGGAACTTGAAAGTCTGGGGGGGTGGGCATCTCGTTCCCATAGAGTCTCGAAACCACTCTTTCAGCATCCCCCTGCCAGCGCTCCATTGCATGACAGGAGCTGTTTGCCAGCCGGCATTCCATGTGCTTTTATGCTTCCTGGCTGGTGACGTCACCCACCGATGGCATCCCAATTCACGATTGGCTGATTCAAGACACGATTCAGAGCCATCACGCTGAGGGCGTTCCCATAGCGTCTCTTTGACGCAGCATCTCATTCCTTCAAGGAATTAACCGGTGACCAGGACATCTGCAGGGATCTGCACAAATACGTGTTTTGATTGATCACTAGAAAATACAATCAATCAATTATTAATCATACTTACAGGTAGAAGTTCAGAGGAGCAAGACGGTCCAAATAAACTGGGCTATTATCCATCTTTTAAGACCAAGCGTTTGGTGAATATCGTGTTGTACACCAATATTGATAAAAAGCAGTCATCAGTAAAATGAGGCAAACACAACAAGAGACTGTAGTGCTGAGGTGTTGATGAAAAAATTTATGTTAACCGCTCATTCTTTATAGATTCATCTTTCAGAAGGGCATATAAAACAAATTAACTCTCACAGGATACAGCGTCTTCTTGACATAATGTAATCCATGTGGAGATTGTACTGTTTGTGGGCGGGCAAGGTGTTCGCGACATAAAATGTGGGCAGATTTTATGCAAATATGTTACTTAGTAATCCATATGTAGATCCATAACAGAAACAGAACAGAAAAAGATTCTAATTGCTGACAACTTGACTCTTTTTTTTGATAGACAATAACTTTATATATCGTGCACTGTCGGCAAGTCGGATACATATTAACAAATTGTATTGTTTTAGATTATTTAAAATTATTAGTGCATGTATTAGTGCATTATCATTATAAGTATCATATTTTGAATATTAATATAGTATTATTATTATTATTTTAAATATTCAGTGTTGTTTTATTATCATTATTATAGTTATTTTTATCACACTGCCTTTGACAAAATCATAAAAACTCTTGACTGTTTAATGAACGTTTTATCAGTAATTGTGTTGATAATATTAACACTACTCAAGGGTTTGATTTACCGTGAGCGCCCACACTATCTCAAATGCAGAATGCATATATGTAAATACAGTATCTTCCATTAATCGATCTTAATGCATGTTAGACCAGGATCCAGAGATATTGAATGTAAAATGTCTGATTTTATGCAGGCTAGAGTTGAGTTTATATATCAGATGAGACTTCTCTCAGTCTGACACAGAAAATCTATTCATAGAGACCCCTCAGCATGGCTTGACAACTTCCAGGTATAGATGAGAGTGAATATGTATGGATAATATTGATGTGACACTTTGGGGCATTAGTCTAAAAGGAGCATCTCTAATGCTTTGAAGTTGCTTCATTGATTTTGTTTAGTCACCGCTTGTGGCTGAGACTCTCTCCTTGTTGCCTCTTCCCTCTTCGCTTCCTTTTATTTTTATTGTTTTTGCACAACAACCACTTCAAGCTTTTGATCATCCAGCAGAATTCAGCCTTTCTCTTTTTCATACCATCCCTTCTGCCACTCAGAAAGTGTAAAAGAGAAAGACGGAGAGGAGAGACACAGAGAGAGGGAGAGACTGTAATATGGCTGGGGGGAAAAAGTCCGAGCCCATCTCAGAGGACCATTAGACTCTTCCCCACTTCCCCTGTCCGTAAACTAATAGTCATCCACCTGGTTGACAGGAAATCTTTCCACTGGTGCCAATGGGGCGATGGCTGGGTTATGTTTAAGGTTACAGAGCCTCGGAGGACAGCATCAGTTCTGCAGGCCTCCTCTAGCATTCCCGTGAGCCGCGGGGCTTCACAGAAGACCCCAGACTGATGAACGCTGCTAAAGCGGTAAGAGAGATGTGCTGCACAAATGTCTGTCAGTCTGAGAGGATATATTGCTGGCTGCAAAGAAGAGTTGTTGAGAGTTTATCTGGAGGCCGATTACTAGCCTCGGTCTCACAGCACACCCACAGAGAGTCTGATGAATATTGTGCATGAAAAAAACAATAATGTTAGTTCCAAAACCCTGAGTTCCATATGACAGGTCATGAATGTCTATCTATATATCTATATATCTATCTATCGTTCATTGCATCGTTCTTTCTTTCATTTTAATCACCCATCTATCTATCGATTATTCTATATTTCCATCTTTTTTTCTTTATCTATCTTTCTATCTTTTGTTCTTTATCTATCTATCTCTCTATCTATCTGTAAGATAAGTAAAAATTACTTCCTTTAATTCACATTAAAATAGTAATCCTAGATCCTTTTTGCTTACTCAATTCAATCCAAATTTGGCGATTTCAGAATTCAAACAAGGTTCATTTTTATATCAATTTAGAATGTCTCACAGCCCTGTTTCACGTTGTTTCATCACGTTTGCTTGCCTCTGGTGTAAGGGATACTGCAAGGTTAACTCTCATACTGTCTATGTAGGTAGAGTTCAGTGTATGTTTGGATATGACACGCTGAGATTGATCCAATTGCAGTATATGTGGCAGTATATGCACACACACAATAACTCTCTTTCTATTTTACACACGAGTGCTCACACATTTTCTGTCCCTGCTGCAGAGGTGGTGTTTTCTGCATGGCTCTGGTAGAACTTCAGCCAGTTCGTTTCTGTCTGGATGTTGTTTCACTGCGTGGGTTTCACTTCGGCCCAGGAAAACCCATGAATATATTCAAAATTTCTTCTATCAGCTATCCAAATGGCACTGTCCTTTGACAGATATTCAAATGGGGACTCATAAATTACACCTCATGCAATTTCAGTGTATTGGAATAGAGAAAAAGGAAATTATTAATGTAAAACACTGAAAAGTATCAAAGCCATGCAGAGATATGAGTTAACAGTATTAGGACAGAGCAAGTGGAGAATGTCACTGCACAGAGCATCCACATAAAGAGAGGGAGGTTTAAAAAGGAGAGATATCATGGCACGGCATGCGAATCACATGCTGTTGAACTGAAATGAACCTGTAGAGAGGAATGCAAATGATACAATCACATGGTGATTGCAATTTTTTAACTCCGATATTTTGACACATTTACAACTAAAACAGAATATTTAGTGATAAATAATGAAAGGTGGGAGTTAATTTTATCTGTCTAGGTTTTATTGTGTTTAGAGAATGGATGAATACCAATTATATTTTATATTTATATTATATTATATTTTGACAAAGGCTTGCTTGGAAAAAAAAAGCTCCCAATCTCTTGTTTATTTCTTCTGTTTAGAGAGAGAGAAATGTTTTTTGGAAAATGTTGACAACCAAATTAACAATATGTTTTTAACATGTTTTCTTTTATGTTCCACACAAGAATGAAACTCATACAGGTTTGGCACAACCTGAGAGTGAGAATTGTTTTGGTTTGGAAGATTATTAGACTATTATTAGCTGATATGTTATTATATGTCCTTATCTGTGCAAACGTGGTTACATCAGAAAAGTTGTTCAAAGCTGAGAAAATAAACTTAATTAAAAAAAAAAAAAAAAAAAAAAAAAATACATATATATATATATATATATCTACAGATGAATCATGTGCAAAATACCAGTCATGCTTATTTAAAATAAATAAAGGATTCATTTTGATTTCTTTTCGCATTGCAAAAGATTTGTTTTGGCCACTGCCTTTAACTTCCTTTATTCTTCTTCCAAGCCACCTCTGCATTGGCAAAGGATTAGTCTGCATCCCACCTTTTCTTGCTGTTCTTTCCCTCAATGGAAATGCAACAACGTGAGTTCTTCATTGTCTGCAAACCCTTAGAGAAAATGCAGAAAATGAGAAAGAGGGATTAAAAAGGAAGAAAAGTGTTTGACACTTATAGTGGAAGTGTTTATCTATTACAAAAAGGCATCAGAGTGAAATTCCAGTTAGTATGTAGATGCGCTGAAGCATGAGAGTTCATGCTACTGCCATGTAGTGCGTGTATGGGTAGCGGCTGGAAACGAGCAGGGAGGATGGAGACAAATCAATATAAACGATGGGGAGAAGTGGCTATCATTCAGGGGGAAACAGGTGCAATATCTCTCTCAGATAGGAGCCCATCCATCACAGCCAGACTTTAATTTGAGATGTTTAGGCCCCCTTCTGCTGATTGTCTCACAGTGTGTGTGTGCGTGTGTGTGTGTGTGTGTGTGGTGGCAGGTGGAGGGTGACAGTGAGGGGTTACGTTTTCGAAATAAAGCAAAAAAGCTTGAAAATTGTAGAAAAGTAAGGCTTGATGGTGGAAAAAGACACATCTAAAAGTGATGGAAATTATGAAAAAATGGTGGCTCCTGTTCCAGTGAGCTGCCTTTCTGTTTGATACAAAGAGAGTATCTGAACTGTAATGGACTGATCTGAAATGTTCCAGATACAAGGTGGCTTTCCCAGTGTTAGCACTCTTCTTGCTCTGTTCTGTGTATTCTCTTCTGTGGCTAAGGTCTAACATCTTATTATATCTGCACTGTCATTCAAAGGTTTGAGGTCAGTAGATGTTTTTGAAAAAATCTCTTATACTCACCAAGATTGCATTTAAAAAGACAGTGAACATATTGGAATATAGATAAAATAGTAGCATATAAGAATAGAGCAAAAATACAGATTATTGCAATGTATTCCTTAATACTATATTTGAAAATATATTTTAGGAATTAACTTGTTTAAAATGCAATTATTATAAGGTTTGGGGTCAACAAAAAGTCTCTGTTCACCAAAGCTGCACTTATTTATAATAAAAACAAAAAGAATGTGCAAAAATATTTTACAAATATTCTACAAAAGAGTAGAATTTAAATGAAATAGGAGCTTAAAATAAAGCAGAAATACAACAATTATAAATTGCAACTATGCTACTATTGGAAAATACAATGTATTAATTAGCTTATATTAGCAAAAAGGCTCCATTTGTTTAAATAAAAATACAATAAAAACAGAAATAATGTGCAAATAAGTATTACAATTTTAAAAGCTGCTTAATATTTTTGTGGAAACTTTCTGCTACTTTACCAATGTCTTCACTGTACAAATGTAATGTATTCTTGTTAAATTAAGAGTATTAACATCTTTCAAATAAATAACTTCCAAATCCCCAACATTTTGAATGACTATATCGGGAAAACAGACCACTATTAAACTCTTTTTGTTTATATTTTTACGTATCTATTTTAAGTTTACAATAAATAATGATTTGTTAAACTCCTGCTGGCATCTATTTTTGGAGCTTGTTCCAAAGCATTATGGGATTGCATTCTTTCTGAAGGGCATATGGAACACTGCCTTTGATTTTGGCTAAAATAAAGCATTTATAATGCCTAGTTATGCAGCACAGTTGCTTTTGGAATAAAGGTTTGTAAACGCTGTATTATTTCCTCAACCTTGAAACTATCCTTTGAATAGCTCGTGCATCTGAGTTGGTGCATTATACATTTCAGGACTTTGCAGTAACAATGTCATGGCAGCGAAGGATATATCTGTAACTGTACCAAGGTGACATCTCTATAATGTGCACACAAACACACACTCGCAAGCAGCTCTGCCTGTGATAAAACACTGTAGAAATGAGTCCTTTTATTGAAGCTTTAAACTACATATGGCCCGAGGTGAAGGGAGTCCAAATAATCTCAATTATTGATCGACGTTGGGCAGAATGCTCTCCGCAGGAGTGTTTGCGGCACTGAGTGTTGATGGCAGGCATATCCGGATGAGTGATCTGGTCGGATCTCTTGCTCTGGATGAAAATGATAATGGATACTCTGATACACACACACGCACGCATCCAAGTTCAATACCAGGAGCTATCATTGCTGAGGACACAAAGGAGGGTGAGAGCTGCAGCTCGGTCCTTCCATTAAAATTACATGGGTGAAGAGAAAAGAATAGAGATGGGAAAGCAAGAAGTAAGATCCTAGAAAGGGTTAGAGATGCAGAAAGAAAACAAAGAGATTAGAAAAACCAGAGCACCGAAAGAAAGAAAGAAAAAGCACAGTTCACTTACGAACGAGAATGCTGTTATAATTTATTTATTTTTTTTTACCTTCATGTTGTTCCCTCTATGACTTTCTTTTTTCCTGTAGAGCTCAAAAGAAGGAATGTGCTATTTCCATCTAAATAAACGGAGGCTTAAGCTTTCAAGCTACAAAAAAGCATCATAGGCCCATATTACTCATGCAGTGTAGATTAATCTTCTGGATTCATATGATATGCTGCATTTTGTGATCAAAAAGAGTCTTTTCCTCAATAAGCTGTTATTCATTGTGAATAGAATATTAAGTGAGCTTATCAGTCTGATTCATTAATGAATCGTCTGGACTAGATTCTGATTCATATACAGAAAACATTGAATACTGAGCAATTCAGAAATTCAAATCCAGTCATTACTGTAGAATGTGGCATCAGAATATAGCGCACAAGTTATATAGAGTACTTTTATGAGTTTTTAGAAGCTTTGAAGAATTAGTTTTTGATGTATTGTCTTAGTGTAATAGTAGAAATGTCAAGCTTTCTACAGATATAACTCTCATGTGTCTTTGTGGAGTTTTTGCTGAGTTTCAGTACATTTTAGCGACTCATTGTTTACTGAAGATCACGCAGAACGTGGCAGTGGACCCTGTTTGTTTTCTTCATTTTCTTAATGCAGAAAGTTGTGTTGTTATTATATGTGTATACAAATTAAAGTAGACCCTTCACAGATTCGAATGATGTATTTCTCTTATCTGTACGATCAAAACTCAATGTGTCATTTAAGTTCTTATTGGCATCATCAGGAGATGACGTCTCAAACTGCATATATGTGGGAGCCAGGCTCAGAGGGTTAAATTCCCCCCTGCAGATAAACATCACACAGTTTTGGAAGTTAAGGGTAGCTAAATGTTGACAGAGTCTTCATTTTTGGATGAAATATTCCTAGAACTAAGGCCTTGTTGACTTAATAAATAAATACGACATTGTGATAACAATTCTAAAATTAATTTACTATTAATTAATTTAATACTAAAATTAATTTATCATTATTGAATCCTTCAAACTGAATTCAGATTCTGCACCAAATCTAACAATTATAATATAAATATATATTTTTTTTAAGAATTGAATCGTGCAACCACATAATTATTATTATTATTATTTTTTTTTTAGAATGAGTTTAATTTCCGTCTCCTTTCCAGTCAGCTAATGTGTTGTATAAGAATACAGCGCACCCGTCATATGGAGCACTATTATGATGCATTTTTATGAAGCTTAAAAGCCTCTTTTGCAAATGTACTGTAATTTAATCAAAAGAGCATAGAAAATATTCTTTAAATTGTTCCCTTTTGTGTTCTGCGGAAGAAAGGCATACGGTTTTGAGAAGTCGTGAGGGTGAGTAAATGATGACAGATTGCTTTAACTGACTTAGGCCTTGTTTACTTTGGCATTAGAAATATGTTGCATTTTCAAATTTATAAATATATATATATATACAAAGAGAGAGAGAGAGAGAGAGAGAGAGAGTATTCATTTACTGGCATTATTTCCTTGCATTATTTGTTGTAACTACAAAGTTAAGCAAGTGAAACTAATTCAGTAATAATCATTCACCCTGAATTCTGATTCTTCATCAAAACCCGAAAACTGAACACTGCTGACCATGTCGACAGTAAGTTAAACTTCAGCAGCCTCTTTTAGTCAGCTATTGTGTGGCACGCAGACCATACATTCTTCAAATGTTTCACGTTCATGTTCTGCAGAAGAAAGTTACATAGTTTTGGAACGACAGGAAGTTGAGTGATGATAGAGCTGTCATTTTTGGATGAACTGTTCCTTGAACTGTCTGGTGCCTTGTTGGCTTTGGCATTTGAAAGGTTCAGCTGGCCTGTCGCATCACCTCTCTGCCACCCATTCAGTCTCCAGGATATCTGAAGGCCCTCGTCAATCACACAATAAGTACACAGGATTACCGTGAATCTTTCCTGCAGCCCACGAAGCATTCGGCACACCAGAAAAGATATCCTCCTGTGTACAGCACTGCCCAGCCATTCACTCCCGCAATGCTCTTGCACTGCATCAGAGATGGCTTTCTTAAAAAGAGAGCTTATTGAGCTGCATTATGCATTGAGATCGCTTTAAGAGAGAAGGAGAGATAAGCGGCTCAGGTTTGTGTGAATGAAAAGAGCCATTGGGGTGGTTGAAATAAGGAACTTGAGTGTAATGGGAGTGTGAAGGGACTAAGAAGCGTGTAAAGGACGTGTTGTGAAGTATCTCTAGGCCATATCATTTACTTTAACAGCATTTTCTTTTCTCCGAAGTCCACTTATAATGTTAAAGGTTTTTTTGCAGCAGAAACAGTAATCTTTTAGCTTTCCATGGACATTTGTCTCTTTCTTTGTGACCTTTAGATTTAACAAACACTAAATATTTTAGCTTCGGTGCCATTAGTTTTTCTACATTACATTAATGCCCTTTTGAAAGTGAAATGAGTAACTGCAATTACAGATTGTGGGTTTGTTGTGTATTCTTATATGTGTGATTAATACAAATTCTTATTTACACTACTAATCAAGGTTTTGGTTGGTATGATTTTTAATTATGTTTCGAAAAGAAGTCTCTTATGTGCACCGAGCCTGAATTTATTCAAAACGACAGGAAAACAAAAATGGTACTACAGTAAAATGTTATAGCAATTTAGTCTATTAGATTTTTTAATTAATTTCCCAAAATGTACTTTTTTTAAGTAATTTATTCTGTAAAGGCATTGCCACGTTTTGACGCCAGTCATTCAGTTTTAAACACCAGAAATCCTTCTAATACACTGATTTGCTGCTCAAGAAGCAAAATACTGTATATTTTTAAAGAACTGAAAAAGCACAGCATTGTTTGAAATAATATATAAACACAAAATCATTACTGTCACTTTTCATCAATTTGAAAATACAAATAAAAAATCTGACTGATCCCAAACACAAAACAAAACAAATACAACAATAAAATAAAAAATAAAAAATAATAATAAATAAATAATTTTTCTAGTAAATGCTGTTTTAAATGGGATAATCTGCCAAATAATTAGATACCTGGTTTACCTATTTATTTATCTTTCATTTTCAGCAAGATGGAGATCATGTATTATAGTGATTTCATCCCTGTATTTACTTCCGGAGTAGTTTTACACAAATTACAACAATTCCGGTCGTTCAATTGCTTATCTGAAGCAAAAGAACAGAATCTAATGGGCTCCTCTGAACTTAAATACGCTGTCAGAAAAATAAATGTGCAAAAAATGTACCTTTAACTCATCTATACATTTGTACCGACACCCAATGGGTGCATATTACTACCTTAAGGTACCCTTTAATGGTTAGATAAGGTACAAATGCATTTCTTCTAGATCCATTGTTTTTTTTTTTCTGCCAACGTATCAACTGGAATGTTTCTTGTGTTTGGAATAATGGACGAGCTGCTTACCTACATATAGGGGTTATACAGGCTGTCAAATGTGTATATGTGCTTCCTGAATGACCCATTTTTGCTGCTTATTTCCATAATGGTCTGATTGGACTGAGAACAGAGCGTCTGCATAGTGCATGGAATTATTTTATTTCAAAGAGCACGTAAAACCTTTGGTGCATGATATATGGTGTTTAATTTGGTTGTTTTATGGAGATGGATTGGCTGGGGGTTTTATGAGAATGGTGAAGAGGTTCAAGGTTAATCTGGACGTTTGGGTCTACACACACACACACACACACACTCAAATATATCAGTGTGTCCAGCTGTTATTGACCCTTGTGTTCATGTCCCTGGACCTGTGCCACTTCATGTCATCACTCCCTCTCAACTCCAATTGAATTCTGATGAGAGGGACATGGGGACATGTCAAGTCTTGCGTTCTCGATCCCCTCCGTCTCAGGGTTCCCATCTGCTTTGAGCTGATTAGACCTCATTTAGCTCACCCTCAAAGCTGTCTCTCCCTCAGAGCTGTCTCCCTCCCTCTGTGATGATCGTCTCTCTCGGATCTGTCTGTCTCTTGTGTTACCAACTGGTCAAAAGAGGATTCCTTATTAAGCCCAATGCAAGCGCATCTGCTATAGCTCGCTCTGGGGAATTGGAGTCTTGTTGGGACATGGCTTTGTTTTCACCAGTAGCTCAGATCACTAGGAGCTCTGCTTCTTCTACTGTCTGCTCTGATCTTGAGCACACAAAGCAAACCGGGACCTGCCAGCTCGGGGTTTCTAAAGTAAGTTCAGGAGGGATCTTTGGATTGTCTCTGCCTACTGATTTCAGACGCTGATTGAAGCCTGGAGTCACTGGTCTTTGTAATGGCTGGCTTGATCCCGGGAAAGAGATAGGATGCATTTCGGCATCATCTGTGAGTTAAATTCTGTCCACTGACTGTTGTGCATTCATTTTTTTTTCTACATTTTTTGTCCTAGAGTGTCCCACAAATCCGTGCAACCTTTAACAGATGGACGAGATCAGCTTTTTTACTGTGGGACGTTGCAATGCCGCAACAGATCAAATGAAAATAGGTGGATAATACCGTTTGAGATGGGCTGATATTGTATCATATTCCTAGCACATCACGTCCTCTCATTTATGACAGCTAGAGACGGAGTCTAGATGAATTTAAGTGGAAGCCACAGCTCACCGTTAATGCCGTTTTCTACTTTGTGGTTTATTCTAGGAATACAGATGCAGAATTTTACTATTCAGAAGGGATTAGACCACACCAGCCCTGACACACACACAAAACTGCCACAATACGGTTGTATGAACAACCAATGAAAATGATAGATATGTTGTCTCTGAGGGAAAACTCGATGCCAGAGTGTGTTCTATGTTAGGTTGCACTTGCCAAAATAATGAGTAATTCTGACACTCATTAAGTGCTTTCCTAAAAAAATTCTAATATGAATCATGGGTTTCATCTATTGATAATGTTCATTTTGCATCTCATTTTGCAAGAGATTCTGAAATGTTTCCCACAAGGTAATATGGGGCATTAGTGCAACAACTTGTACAAGACCATTTGTGAAAACTAATCTTTTTTTTATATATTTTGTCTTCTAATGCAACCCTTTTCCTTACAAGTTATCAGCATAACAATCTGACATGAACTGGAACATTTTAACAGTGAAACCTGATGTTCATGTTCTCCAGCATGATTTCAGATGTTCCAAAGAGCACTTTGTGCTTTATTGAATGCAAGACCATCTGTTTTTTTGCATAAATGAGTTTACTTGGCTAATTTCACTAATTTTGCTTTTATTTTAACTGTTGAGATATTTTCCAGCCATACATCAATAACAATAATGATAGTAATAATTGTTATCACTATTGTTCCTCTGTTGTTGACAGCTTATTATACAGTACATTATGCATTCTCAGCGATCACATAATTATTGCGTTAGTTTATCCAGAAAAGAAAGACACATCTGCCTCACTAGAAATGCGGAGATACTGTATTTTTAATTTTATTTTTTTTAACTGTGTGATTCATATACCTCAGCAACACAGAAACCGCTTGAGGTCTAATCCCTCTCGCATGTCACAAATTCCATAATCACTGTGAGATTAAATTAACATGTACATAAACACCAGACCCCGGCGCTTGGTACATGAATTTCTCTATTAATAGTATGACAATGATGTGTGAAAAACAAAGACTTAACAAGTGCATTATGCGGATTAAGTCTCATTCTCTTTCATAATTCACAACATGCCAAAACTGTTCATTGCACTGCTGTTTCATCTGGGAACAAACTGTCAGGGAACACTGCATTTTAGAGCTACTTGAGATATCCAGTGTTGCTAGTAATTTGTCTTTCTGAGTCCTCAAAAGCACTTGAAGCAGTTCCTTGATGTTGCCCAAATGTCTCTCGGTAGCAGCTCTCTTTTTTTTAACCTGTGATTCACTACTTTGTGGCGGGGAGAAGCAAAGCGCACACCTGCTTTTATATGTAAATGTTGGTTCACACTCATAATTGAGGCTCACACACACTTCAGGTATGAGTGTTTGCACTGGTGGGTTGCAATCAGGACTTCCACTCCAATCTATGTGAGTATCAAGCCAGTTTTCACCTCGCTCTGAAGAGTTAGGCAGCAAAACAACCTTCCCTCAGCTTTGCCTCCACAGTCAAGCTCTCGTGTTTTTCCAAAAACGAGGACAAAAACTGGTAGTTCTAAAGGCTGCAGGGATTAATCAAGCTTGTTTCCTTCCGGAGTCTTAGCTCTGAAAGTATCGCAGCTTACATGGCTATCCGATGGAGGATAAACGCTCATAATTGAAGATGCTGACAGGTCAGTGATTTAACTGGAGCTTGAGCAAAACCCAACACTTACACCAAGAGTTATGAGCTCTCTGGTTTTGCGCCACGCTCCCTAACTCTTCATTACTGCCCTGGTAAAAAAGTCCACATCAGCAAAACACACACAGATTCAAGGGATTTGAGCGCAGAAAACGTCCTACCTTAATTGAGTCCCTTTCCACCAGCGGAAATAGAAGGATGGGGGTTTGAAATCAGTAAAATCCAAATGCTTCACAAACTCTCTTCCTTCATCTGCCCCTCAACCTCTTTCCCCTCTTCGTTTCACCTTGCCTTCGTTGTTTTAGGTCCTTGTTTTCTCATCTACTCTCTCTCAGGAGTGTACCATTCTTGTTCATCCTGTACAGTACAGAAGCGGAGACAGATGCGCGTGCCGCTAGTGAGGAACGGGGGGAAAAGAGAGGTGAGCGAACGAGAGAGAGAGAGAGAGAGAGAGCGCGGAAGAGAGTGCCGAAGTGTATGTCCCTGCGGTTTTAGAATGAGCAGAGTGTGTGTGTGAGAGAGAGTGACAGTGAGTGAGCTGGTCAGAGAGAAAAAGACCGAGCGGAATGAGGGAACGCTTTGCTGACTGGCTCGCTGGCTCGCGGCTCCGCGGTCTGTGGCGCGCGTGATTGGAGAGAGTGTGACTCCTGTCAGGTCTCCGGAGTGAGGGATCTTCATCAGCTAGATTAGAGAGATGGAGCCTCCCCTCCATCCCTCGTTCCCTCCCTTCACCCCTCCCTCTCTCCCTTCCGTCAGTCCCGCAGAGAAGCAGCTATCGGTGCGGTCATCGCAGGGATATGCTAATCACTCCCTTCTCACGGGAAACGTGTCTCTTCCAAACTAATGCACTTGCAGGTGTTCTGTGTTAGTCTGGTTTGTCGGTTTCTCTCTGTGTATTATTTTGTTTCTGTGTGCAGGTAGATAGTGGCCAGCGAGCTTGAGGGGGAATGATTTTGGCACAAAGCTTTGTGCAACGACTTTAAATTGAGGATGGGATGCATTTGAACTTTAAGTGAAGTGCAAATAAAAAGAAACTATGGATTTATAGTTTCATATAGCTTTGCAGGCTTTCCTGAAGCATATTGGAGACATTGCCACAGTTCTGAATGAAGTCTATCAGTTCTGTTTCTTCATATTATTCCAGAAAGACAGAAGATGCACAAACTAAAGTCTTATTACAATTAAGATTATTACAATTAATAGAAAAATGAATGTATAAGTGTAAACTGATATTTCCCATTGACACATTACAGCAAAATATAACAAATAGTCATAAAATGACTTTTAGCTGGTGAAAATACTATTGCTCTGATCATTTTATCCCCCCAATTTATATATTTTATATAATACAAATATATATTATTATTTTTTTATGATACTATCTGAAAATATTTCAGATTGTGGATTGGATTTGGATTGTGTAATTTATATCCACTTTTGTAATTTAACAATATTAATGGCTGGGTTAATTGTTTTGACACTGTAAAACTCAATTTAATGAATTATGTTTATAGAAATGTCTATTTAGAGAAAGTTTTGAAAAATTGTTGTGTATATAAACTGCCATAATTAGTCAAAATTTTTAATTATGTTCTGTCATGAAAGTTGTGTTGGGCTAATGAAACACCCCTGTCAATTCATCTTCCTGTCAGTCCAATGAAATATCCGACGTAGATCATGAATTAAATAGGAACTGAAACTGAATCTTTCCCTAACACAACTTCAATGGGTATCATTATTTCACAAAAAAAGACAGATGTGATTTAAAAATGTGATAAACCCCCTTCCCCCACCTCCTTACAAGCTAATCACGTTGTTTGTGTGTTTATTTATTTATTTATTTATTTATGTGTCACTGCGAAATATTTAAACCATTACTCTTCAGAAGTGGCAGGTCTTCATTAATGCTGACCTATTTTTGAGGGATTCCAGCTGCTCAGCAGAGTCAGTACATTGATGCATGTGGGGAGCATTCATACACAGACATATTATGCAGTGGGGGGCTGAGACCACTAGGGAAAATTATTCTGTTTTTCCACAAATTATATGCAAAATATTTTTACTGAAAAGTCTGAAATTTGACTTTCCCCTTTGCAGTTTAAGAAATTTGGTGCAGTGCAGCTACCAGTTGGCATGATGGCTGAATGTATGAATTTGCTCCAACTCCTACTCTCATAAAGTGACAGGCAAATATAGATGGTGATATGTAACCTTTAAAGATTTTGTCATGAAGAGGAGCTGTGTGCATTGACGGCCATCACTCATATGAAAGGTTAACCTCCCCGTTTCTCCTGCATCGCAAACAACCAGACCTGTGATTCGTGAAGGCAACACAAAATAATGGTTTTCTTAAAGTGTACCTACAAGGTTCTTTTAGGAGCCGAAGCAAACTAACTTTTACAATGTTCATGGCCAGAAAGAAAATAAGCAAAGATCTGTAAACTTCTCTTTGAATTATTATTTTTTTTCTTCAACATGTCTGACAAGATGTCTTCTTATTCTTTTCATTACCTTGTTCAGTTTTTGTGCAAAAAAAGACAAACAAAAAAAAACAATAACATCATGCCTTAAGCTTTCAATGGGTTGTCCTTCAGGATGCAACAGAGGTTTTTATCATTGTCCATCACTGTTCTCCACCACATTATTCTTTCTGGACTGTCACAGTCATATTAATAAACTTATGTAATGTTTAGAACTGATGCATTTTACAAAAACTTTTTTTTTATTATTGTATTTGTCTTGTCCTAGTGTCAAGTTCAGTGGTTGTAGAAGACAAACTAGTAGCACCAAGGAGTAAATGAAGAACGTAGATTTAATTCATCAACACACAATTAGACAATAATCACCGACAAAAACAACTGAAAAAGGGTCTGAACTAAATACACAAAGACTAAAGACTAAACTGAAAACAGCTGGGGACACACAGGTGGAAATCAATCAACTAATAATCACACAAACGACAGGAAATCCAAATAAGGGCAAACAGGAACTAACACGTGAAAATGAAACTAAACTGAAACCAAAACAGGAAGACATGAAAACGAAACCAAGAACAGAACTAAACAGACAATGGATGTTACACCTAGGCACAGGGAGAAAATTCCAAACATCTTTGTTTCACCTATTTTCCTATAAAGGTCTATAAAGATATTCTTAAAATCTATAAAGATATTTTCTTTCTACAATTACAAAAAATCTTTCAGCGATTGTATCTTTAAAATTAGTGTATTATGTCATGCTCAGATTTCTTATGAGAAAAAACTGCAAATGTTTTTAGATATTAATGCATTCTTGCTTCTTGGTTAAGGTCATTTGAATATCAAAAAGCATATCAACAAGACCAATTAAAATGTGCTAAATCATTTTCACTGAGCAGGTACCTGAGTGAACAAATAGGTGAAACTTGGTGTTAAAATTTGGTTTGCAGCCTTTTCTGTTCCAGTTTTTTTTCTATGGATACATAAATCCTTTTATACCACTCACAAAAGGTCAAAATGCCTTACTTGATCTTATGATCTTTTTTACTGTATGGAAGACTATTTTCTTTTTCTTGTTTTAGTGCATTAAAATTGATAGGTGAGGAGGCAGTCTTTCAGTGCTATATATGAGATCCATCAAAAAGCTTTCGCCTTCACTCTACAAATGTGATGAAATCACATGCATCTCAAAACCTACCTAATTAACCAATTATCCAATCTAGTTCCTGACCAGGAGAGACTGTCCAAGTGAATCTCTACAATCAACGGCTTTTCTAATGCTAGCTCTTTTTTATAAGCCAAGACTCTGCTGGTAAACTCAGAGATCGCTAAAGGCAGACAAAAACACCCCAAATGCAAATTATCAAGAGATCCATGACAGGTCAGATCCCGAAACCTCTTTTCAGACATCTTTTACATTTCATGTGAACACCTGAGAATAATGTTAATACCAGGTCTAAATGGTGCCTCTGTTTTGTTGTGGCACTTTCAGCAATCATTGTGAATGAGTTAATTATAATTACCTCATTACAACTTAATGCCTGATAGGAATATTTTACAGAACTTCAAATGAACTTTCTCGGATCTCTTGATAATTTCCATTTCCAAGTGTTTTTATTTGCCTTGAGCCATCTCTGATCTAACCGAGCGAGTCGTTGCTGATAATCAGAGAGATAGCATTAAGGAAGCAGTTGTTCATAGTGATTCACTGGGACAGCTCCCCCTCTGCTAGAACTGGGAGTGATCAGAGATTAATTAAGCAGGTGTACAGCTGTGACAGAGCAGCGTCCAAACATATGGACATAAATAGAGCGAGAAGGAGACATGCACACAGGGACAGCCGGGCTAAACGATCCCACGTCTTTCCATCTCCCTGAATGATTAAATCCCCAGACTGCTTAGTTCAGAGGTGTGGGGGCTACATTCGGTATACTTCCATCGATTGTAACATTACTGGACAAGAGTGTTGGATCGGAGGACTCACACATACTGTCAACAGTTCCAGACGTGCCCCATCCCAATTCAGGGTCACCTCCCGTCCAGATGGTGTGTAACCCTCAGCAGGGCATGAAGATAATCCTCTCAGAAAACACACACACATACACAAATATAAAGCACATGCTGAGGAGGGATGAGTAAAGATGAACGGTCAAACCTTTTGCTTAAGTGTACTTGTGCTTTTGATTGTAGACCATTGCAGGGATTTCCACATATCTGCTTTTTTATCTCTGCTTGTGTAGCTTAAGCAAGCTCTTCATAGTCTCTTGGGTGCCCTACGAGAGGTTTTAGATCTAAACTTGTCTTTCAACCAGTCTGTCTCACTCAACATGTTTAGATTTCTGGACCTGTTGAGTTCAGAGAGTCCTGCGAGTTTTTCACATATCTGATGCTGTCTGACAGAAAACTGCAAGAGGGTATCATGCCCACCACTCAGTGAATATGAAATTATCTGTAAATTTCTGTTTGCAGAGATCGAGCATAGGAGCAGAGTCAAGGCATAGGATTTCCTAGACAATGTGGAGATAGATAAAAAAATGGTTAAAAATCAAGTGGTTGGAAGACAATTCCAACGCACAGTATTTTTTTACTAATCACTCACAGTCCAGTTTAATCAGGACTTAAATGGGCTTAAACCGCACTGTAAGTATTTACAATTAAGCCACTTGTTTGCATTGCACATGGACTTGTCTAAACCTGCCTTTCGACCAATCTGCCTTTGTGTCTGTCTCAATCAGCAGTTTCTCGATGGAGTTCAGAGAATCCTGTGAGTTCCTTTCTTTTAAATATCTGATGCTGTCTGACAGAAAACTGCACAAGTATATCATGACCACCACTGAAATTGCTTGGTGCACACACAATTGCAAAGGCATTGCAGTTCCTAGACAATGTGGAGATAAATCAAGTGATCAGAGTTGAAAATTAAGTGGCTGGCTGCAAAATCATACAATGCAAAGTATAAAGCAGAGTATTATTCAGCAATCACTCGCAATCCAGTTTAGCCAGGCTCTAAATGTGCTTAAATAGCACTGTGGGTATTTAAAATTAAGTCATTGTCTTTGTTGCATTGCATAAAAATAAAAATAAGATTACGGTGTTGCAGCGATGCCAGAATAATCCCCCCCCTTTAATTTTTTCTTAGCACAAATAAAATGTTAGGGAGGGTAAAGATAGATGCAAGTAAATAATTAATGTCTTTATATCTTTCTCACTTTTAGTTGTCTGGAGCTCCTTAGTTTGGAGAGACCACTTACTTTTATGCACCCTTTAGTAAGGATATCGTCCCAGTGACAGCGTGTGTACCTTTTTTTCTGTAGTTCGTACAAGCTCAAATATTTGATAAATTCTGACAGAAAACTGCATGAGGGTTTTTTGCCCACCAACGACGTTGTTCTATGCATATGAAATTGCATGTAAATTTCTGTTTAGAGAGAAAACGAGCAACGCAAGTCATTGGAATCCCTGCACAATGTGGAGATGAATCAAGTGATTAGGGTCGGGAATCAAGTGGTTGAAGATTGATTAAATTAGAAATGAACAAAGCAAGTTAATTCACTGATGTATAAAACATTGAATGTGTATGTAGAGTAGTCTTAAGTGAGCTCAGAGTCAGAGGCGAATTCACACAATGCAGAGTAATTCAGCAGTCATATTCACTAATCTGCCAACTTGTCTATGTGTCTGCCTCACGCAACAGTTTTTAGATTCCTAGACCTGTTGAATTCTTTTTCCCTCAGATATCTGTGCAGTCTGACAGAAAACTGTACAAGGGTATCATGCCAGCAGATGAAATTGCTGTTTGCAGAAAATCAGCTAGACAATGTGACAATAAATGAAATGCTCGGGTTTTGAGAATCAAGGGGTCGGAGGCAAATTCACACAATGCAGTGTAAATCAGCTCACCCTTATTCACTAATCACCCACAATCCAGTTTAACTAGGCCCTAAATGTGCTTAAACACCACCGTGAGTATTTAAAATTAAGTCATTGTCTTTGATTGCATTGCAAAAACATGTCAACTTTCTATGCAGGGCTTATTATTCATTGCACCTTGTTTGGAGCACTTAGCTCTGTATTTGCCAGGTGTAGTTTGCATTATTACTGTCTGCAGAAAGCAGGAGATAAATACATGCATTAAAATGTATGTATTGTTTTTGCACATTTGTTTTCATCATGGCGGCGGTAATTTATCAAGCTATGGTTACCGAGCATATATTCAGACTTGTGGCGATATCAAAACAATTTGGCCATTTTAAAGAGGCTATTGGGTTTCCTGGATCACTGTGGTAGAGTTATACTGTTAAGTACTAGCCTAGTAAAATATGCCATAACTTAGCAAGACTGCATTGTGTCAACAACGTTTACGACACAATTTCGGGGTGTGAATTGGGTGCCAAAACACATGTAATAAAACTGTCAGGGGAAGCTGTTCATTTTTAGAGAATTCAGTAACAGAAGACATGCTTTGCAGTTATTATGAAAACACAGCAGCTAATTGTGATATGCAACAGATTTTATTGCACAAATGTTTGGGGAAAGATGAAAAGTACATGTACATTTAGAATAATTACAAAATATGCCACAGATAGAGGAAATCCAAGTTATCTTCTGAACATATTCTGCAGGGCTCCAGACAGGGCTTAATCCTTTCTTGTATTTATCAGCATTTAATCATGTAGATTAACTAGCCCCAATGAAAATAAATTGTCAACCCAAAACATTTTCAATACACAAAATTAAGAAATAATTGTATTTCACTTTTTACAGGGCAATTTATTCACACTGTATGAGTGGGGTTGGACAATATTTTAAGCCATAAAATGACATGATTAACTGTTTTTACACACACACACACACAAAATATCTTATAAAATGGAATTTCACCTTTTAAACCATTTTAATGAAAAGGGACAAGTTTATTAAAAAGTAACAAAGCCCAAAGCTTATTTTGATTACCGGAGGGCAAGTGTGCTGCAAACAAGATAATATGAAGCTCACGTGTTAACAGAACACAGCTGTAACGTGCGCGGTGTGCTGAGTGCTGTGTGTGCTCGCGCTTCTCAGCGGAGCAAGGAGCGAGGGACACGGAGCTTGAAATCTTTAAACATTTAATGAGACACGGAACAAGAAAACAAAGGCTGACGAGGCAGCGAACACAAAACAAAACATCAGCGAAAACACGATACGTACATTCAACAACGGATAACACAGACTCAAAGACACCGGCTTAAATACACCACACTAAACGATGTGGGAGGGAACA
>JAUMHI010000053.1:15288455-15299486 GCA_032359435.1 Enteromius unitaeniatus | reverse complement strand
TTACCAATGTCCTGTTACACATTTGTACTTACACACACCATTCTGAGGGTTGTTACATGTGTGTAGTTACAGAAATAGTACAGCTGTAGATACTATGTACCGGTGTCTACTTACACTTTGGTTACATACTACATACACATCTAGTTACTATGGAAGTTCACAGGTGTTAAGGGACGCTTAATATAAAGTGGGACCCAAAAATTTACCTGTAAATCATACTTTTGTGTAAAAAGGAATAAAAGTTTTGGACGTTTTACTGCCTCTAGTGTTCATTTCAACTGGAAACTGTAGCGATTTGTGTGTATAGGTAGGTTTTTTCAGTTCTGCAGAAATGTATGAATAGGCATGCATTTCCAAAGAGCCTAAGTTGTAAATGCTAAAATGTAAATGCTTTCATAACACAAAGGCTCACATTGCTCTGCTCTGCCATGCTCGTTATACGTCATTACGCAGAAGTACAGGAGGAGTCAGTTTTTACAAATGTGAAGAAGGAATACCATTCAAAAGTTGTTGAATTTTCATAGAGATTTTCATTAGAAAGTGAACTAACCTTTAAGGAATTGTGCTGTTAAGGTTTAAATCATTGAAGTAAGAAAGCAGAATACTCAAGGATATCCTGGGTAATTGCATCAAGTCCCTTAAAGAAAACTTATTACTGTAGATGATTCAGTGTTGCAAACCTTGGCAAAAAATATTCATAGAAGTGTTTATTGTTAAAGCATTCAGTTGTATTTTTATATATATTTTGTTGCATTACAAATCAACTCTTTCCTAGTAAATTTAATTAGAAACAGCAAGTAACACACTGAAGTATGAAATCTGTACCTGTTTACAGCATGTAACCCGTCAGGTTTGAGCTTGCTATCCCCCACCCCTCCTCTTTTTGTGTATTTTGGGAATGAAGATATTACTATGGATGGATGATCTCGATGGAGAAAGAAAGACACTTGCAAGCATCTGTAAAATGTTCAATAAATAAAAAAAAGCTTATAGTTGTGTGCAGATAAAGTTTTCCCTTGCCCTTGTGAACAGCTTGATGTACCACTTCTCAGAATTGCTGCACAGATAGCTGGCCTTGTTATCTTGCCACAACACTGTGCTAAAAAACACAGTTATTGGGTTTTCCATGAATTTGTTCCTTCGCTGATTTTGAACATCCATTGAGTGACAAGTGAGAATCATTGGGGAGCACTGACTGCAACGTAGTGGCAGAGTTTGAATGCTTTTGCAATGCAGGGAGTCTGGTTAACAAGCCCTACACTATCTGCTCTCTGAAAGATTATTAGGGCTGTGCGATACGATAGTATATGTTAATATATGAACATATTCATTTTTTGAGACTTGACAGGCCTAATGTTAACACAAAACTAAACCATAAAACTGAACATTCACAGATTAGTAATTAACTATATTATTTATATACTTTTTGTTACCATTGAATTAAAAAATCATAATAATTTAAATAATTAGATTAATGTATTGTATTGTTAATATTTCTGTTTTAAATTAAGATTGTCAATGTCAAATATTATTGGATTTTATATAATAATTTATTTAAAATAAAATTTGGTTATACCCAGTTTGAATAATAGACACAATTCAATAATTTTGAACCCGTTTATTTATTTATTTTGTTCATTATCAAGTAATTTATATTTGGTAATCAACAATTATCAATATAGTTATTTCAAATTTTTATTTTATATAACACATTATGTTAATATTACAAACAATATTTATACAATAATAGTTAAAGACCATCATAGTTGCATTTCTTTTTAAGACCCCTGTTCCTGAATTAACTCTTTCTCATCTATGCGGCCCTTCTTATTCTCTGTCCCTTCAAGTGTGAGTTCAAACGGGGCAGAAGATGATTGACGGTGTCCGTGTGTGTGTCCTGTATGTTTATCAGTGTGTTTCTCTCTAGGGGGAAAAAGGACATTGAGGACTCAGGTGTGTTAGTGTCATTAGTGAGCAAGCTAATCGAAGGGCCCTGCTGTCTGCTGCGGACCACAGCTCTCTTATAACAAGACCGCATTGCTCTCTCAGGACCAGCTGCGTGTCTGTCTTTGTCTGTGCGCTCATGAGTTTCAACAATCTGTGCTTTCTTTGTCTCATTATATACCACAGCCTAATCCCTTAATTCACTTCTATTCCTTTCAATTACCTCACTGTCAGTGTCTTAAAAGGTGATTTTTTGACACTTTATAAAAGACCTTCATTTGAAACAGGTGCAAAACACACGATTCTCATAAGCACCTGTTCATCTTGATGTATCTGACATGTATTTATATCATGCATAATTAAAATGACAAAGGACAAAGGCACACTTTTGTTTTTTTATCTGCACTTGCAAAATTGTTCTATCATTCTGTACGTTGCGTGCTACATAATGGCATTGGAAAGCAATGCAAACTTTTAATTGTCTTTCAAATGTTTGAGAGCAAAATAATTAACTTTTTAAATGTTTGTTACAAGGATTTGTTTGAAATCAAGATGGTTATCTTAAAGACTATAATCACTGAAAACTAAATGGTTATAATTTTTAATTAAGAAAATGGCTAGTCTGTTAAATTGACCACCATTTGTTAGTTCCAACATGTTTAATATAGTAGTGTAAAACTCTGTAAGAATGTAACTCTGCAAAAATGTAAGTCTTAAAGTTTAGGTTGCTTTATAATGATTTGAGCAAAAAAAATGTATGGAAATATGGGTGGGGAAAAAAAAAAGTGAGGAAGACAGCAAAAAAATGACTGGTCCCACATAGACAGACTGTTCTGATTCCTGACTGACAGTTACTCTTCCATATTGACATACCCTGGTATACAAGGTAAAAAAATCCACTTGGGAAAACACTCAGAATAGAAAATAACACATTTTTCAAACCCAAACTGCATTTTTGCATTTTCTAAAGAAAAAAGTGAGTGGTGCAGAACCTGTGCTAAACTCACCGCCAAGATGGTAGGGTGTTGTGGGTGGTTGTGAATGCATTGCTGTTTGGTTGCTAGGGTGTTTTGAAAGGTTTCTAGGTGGTTATTTAGTAACTAAAGTCTAAATAGCCAACCTCCAAATCCCTAGGATAATCTCATTCCTGTATATGGGTGCTAAATTGTCCTAAATGTTTTTTAGTGTGTTGGCGTGCAGTTGCTGGGCTGTTTTGAATAGTTGCTAAGGTGGTCTGAATGGTTGCTAGATGGTTACTTAGTAGCTACTTTATTCAGTGCAAGTTTATTGCATTTGTGTTGCCCATTGTTTTGCCCATCATAACTGTAAATCCAATGCCATATGTCTCGCTAAAAGGAAACATTTTGATGTTTGTGGTGTGATTTGTTTTTACGGCATTTGAATAGGTAATAATACAACAATGGATATGTTTCATGCTCAATGCCTTTTAGTGTCTTATTCTTGTTGGCAAATGGTAAAACAAGTTGTAAACTTTCTCTCTGTATTTCCACATCTGCTTTGAGAGATGCACAGGAAAATAAGAAAGAGACAAAGAGGAAAACAGTACGCCCTCAGACACACATCAGCAATGAGGCCATTGACTGTAATCATCTTCAAAGACCAACTAAATTGCACTGCTAATCAGACCTGAATGAACCCTAATTCTGAACTAATATGAGGCAGAATTGGCACTATTCTCATGAACAATCAGGGGAGCTTCAGTTTCTAAATAACACAGCCGCCACATATGTGTAATGACTGCTCAAACAAGAAAATGCCCATTGTCAGTATTTTCAAACCTTGTGAGGGATTTCCACCGCGATTTTGGAAGGAAAATGGCCTGGGGGACACAGATGTTGGTTTTGTGTGTGAGCAGAAGATAGAGAGAAGCTACAATGCAGTGATAGTCTGGCCTGCGGGCCAAATTCAGCCCACCGAGTGGTTATCCTTGGCCTGTCACCACAATCCGCACTTTTCTGAGAATTAATTTTCTGCCTTTGTGACTGTACACTGCAAGTGAGTCACGTGACATGGCATTAACCACAGCCATATCACCCTGCAGCCCAAGTGGTTGCCCACTGAAGCTAAGCAGGGTTGAGCCTGCTCAGTACCTGGATGGGAGACCTCCTGGGAAAACAAGGTTGCTTTTGGTATTAGGTGTTAGATAGGCCAGCAGGGGGTGCTTACCCTGTGGTCTGTGTGGGTCCTAATGCCCCAATATAGTGACGGGGACACTATACTGTCAAAAGAGCACCACCTTTCGGATGAGACGTTAAACCGAGGTACTGACTCTCCGTGGTCATTAAAAATCCCATGACACTCATCGTAAAGAGTAGGGGTGTAACCCCGGTGTCCTGGCCAAATTCCCACTGGCCCTTGTCTATCATGGCCTCTCAATAATCTCCATCCATTGATTGGCTGTATCTTACTCTCCTCTCCACCTGTAGCTGGTGTGTGGTGAGCACACTGGTGCCATTGTCCCGTGGCAGCCGTCGCATCATCCAAGTGGATGCTGCACACTGGTGGTGGTTGAGGAGAGACCCCCCACTTGATTGTAAAGCGCTTTGGGTGTATGGCAATACACAATAAAGCACTATATAATGAATGAAGACTCATTTTGACAGAAAGGCACCTTATGAAAGGTGGCAGCGCAACAGTTTAATGATTGACAACAAAACAGAGCATGTTTTGGTGACAACAAAATTAATATTTGATTACTATAATGCTGATTTCTCACTAGAAATAACATCAGCTGCATCCTAAAGCTCTAAAACGTTGCCTTCAAAGGCAGCATTTCATGGCAGGAAGGCATTAAGCAGGTCCAAATTAAAATTCTGCTTTACCTCCTGTCTCCGTAGACTTTGAAGGCAGCATAGATGTATACTTTTCTGCCTTGATTTCCCACAATCCTATGTGTTTCATTCCATGATGGTTGAGCCAGTTTCTGTGTAAAGGTATATTTCTGACTAACTTTTTGCACTTTTGATTTTATTTATAGCGCGATTATATTGTCAGTATTATATTGTTCAAATATTTGTTTAGTTATCACCAAAGCTCATTCTATTCTGTTGTAGACCACTAAACCGTGCCTTCCTGCAAAAACGTTGCCTTTGAAGGCATTTCCTCTTAAAGCAGAGAGGCAGCAAGTCAACTGCCTAGGCTATCGGATGCAGCCATCAAAACGTTAGTCGGAAATATACATTTACACTCAAACTGGCCACCAAGCGCAACTTTCAGACGCCAGCTTTATTTTTAACACAGAATGAAACACTCAGGTTTGCGGGATATCAAGGCAGCGAAGGATACATCGAAACTGCTTTCAAATTCTATCAGAAGAAGGTACCTCCTGATACAAGAAGTAAAGCAAAATGTGAATTTGGACATGCCTCGATGCCTTCCTGCCTTGGAATGCTGCCTCCGAAGGCTGCATGTGTTTTGTTGAGAAGGGGACTGGAGGTCGAGAGAGACACTGCTGGGTGTGTTGATTGTGTTGAGTGACAATGCACACAGGACAGTAGAAAACAACACAGACTGCTGCCACCATAACCAGACCTGTCCTTGTGATGGCTTATGATTATGGTGTGTGTGCATTTGGTCAATGTTCCCTCTTAGCTAATGTTGCTCCAGCACAGACCAAAAAAAAGTCTGCACAGAAGGCAGACACAAATGTATGGAAAAAGCTAGCGAGTTATTGAGTGAGCTAAATGAATGGGCATTGTTTCAACTGGATTCCATCCACGTGTCCATTGATTTTCAGTATGGAACAGAAACTGTGGGAAATCTTGATGCATGGATAAAATAAGGGATGGATCCTTAAATAGTACTAGGATTTTAAGATCATGTAAGCACTGTATTGCAAGATTTTTTTTTATGATGTTGTTTCAAATTGTGTGTGCGTTTGTGTAATTGCATATACATGTTATTATACATTATTAATAATATTATTATTAATAATAACAGAGGGTGCAAAAAATTTAAAATGTTTAAAGCAACTAAAATCTGAAAGCCTTACTTTTTCTCCACCTACTGGCTTACTCCGCTGTGGTGCATTGTGGTATTGGCGTGTGCTGATTGATGTCTGAGTAATGTTTGTGTTTATTTTTAAAAATAGAAACTCTGTCATGTTCTCGCTGCCTGTGCTGTTTCATTTCAGTAAAGCTCTACTGTGCAACACATTTGACTACAGATAATCAGATTATCATTGCTGTAATTTTTTTTAAATATTATTTTCAGATATAAAAATAATTGATCCAAATAACATTTTATGTTTATTGCGTTTTGATTATTCATGCATTCAATGATCACCAATGAGCTATTTTATTGATAGTCTGCAGAATTGTGTATACATACAGAATCACATGAGGTTAATATTATAAATTATAAATATGATTATCTCTTATAATAGACTGTGTGTGCGTGAATCTGTGTCGTTAGAAATGTACACTTGCGTTTGTACTGGAAGAAAAATAGCCTTTGTTTAAAAGTCCATAATTAGACATATTCTACTGAAAATGTATTTTTTCTACGAGGATTGTTTTGATTGGCTGTTCCATACCAGACTGGATCGAAACATAAGGGTAATTAATAATAATAATAAGACCAGCAATGCACTCAAAAGGTAAATGTGGTGAAATTTGATTTCATATCCACTCCAGTTTGTGTATTTGCATATCACTGTTGTATTCTATTGAATTCTCAGGTGTCATAGCAGGGGGTTTGTACAGAGAAAGGGGTTCTGGGTGATCTTACAGTGCAGCTTTGTGTTAAACATGAATCTTTCTCGTCTGCGTCCTGAGCTTTCATTCACAGGCTGGACACTTGTGGGATATGATCACGTGGTGAGCTCAACAGACGTCCCTCTATCCTCTCTCTCTGCTCAACTCTCTTCTCACTGATGGAATTCATACAGAGGTCACATTGATTCAAACTGTCTGGATACTGTAATCCTGTTTTATATGCTCTGGGAAAGTCGGGCCGGGAACTGTCCTTGCACAGACATTAGGACTGTCAATGTTAATATGTTTACTTATGAGATTCATTCATGTTTAATAGTGTTACATTTGTTTATACTCTTCAGTGGAATTTCTGGTCAAACAAATTGCATCATATTTCATATCTACCGGTAAATTATACATATATAAAAAAAAAAAAAAATATATATATATATATATATATATATATATTATACAAATACTAACGAATTTGTTTAAAATAATTAGCATTCTTCTTAGAGTAGATGTCAGTTGTTTTAAATATTATAAATCTAATACATAAAAACATATTTAGATGAATAATGGATGGTTAGGTGGATAAATGCATACATTTTCTTAAATAAATGTGGAAAGTTTTATTTTATAGCATTTTAATGATGTCACATGATGTAATCTCATCTTTCATGAACTGAATGTTCAGGCTCAGACGAGAACAACCCTTTTTGGTCAGTTATTTTTGACCTAATGAATCGCATGACTTATGACCGGACTTTTAATCTCTCCAGAGCATGAGGTAGCTTATTTGGAATGGTTATGATCCCGAAAGTCATTTAGGCAACAGAATAAGCGGATTCCGGCCTTCATGTCCCCTGAAAATTGGGTCAGTAAATTGATGTGGCCTTTGCCAAGCAATTCATTTTTATAGTGGTTCGCTGTCAATACAGCGAGAAGCATCATCATGTCATAGTGCAGATGAATGCTTGTTTTGGCAGATGTGCCCAGAATGAATATTAATTTTGTTTGTGTGGAGTGTAATGTGGAGCAAACATGCGTTGAAAAGAAAAGTTAACTTTTAAATGAAGTTTCTAATGATTGCTGTTTGTCTGAGTGAGCTGTGACGACATATATATTTTTGTCAGGCAAAGATGGCTCAAAAAACGTTTAAACTGTGCTCAGGGTTGGCATTATTCCAAAAAGTTGTTTTTTTTTATCAAAATATTTGAAATGCAAATTCTGGGTTATTAGTTTTAATTCTATAGTGTGTTTTCTCTTTCGTATGCCTATTTGTCTAAATTTAGGAAAGGTGATTTGACACAAAGTTGATAAATTAAAAAAAAAAGCAATTACATTGTCAGGTCAAGTGAAGGCTTCAAATGCGTTTCAAGAAATTACATTTTATCCTTTTTAATTACACAGTATCCTCTCGTAGCATGTCTAAATCTGAGCAGCCTGGCTTATATTTAAACAGCCTGACATCTAGCCGATGTTAAATCACAAGTCAATGCTGGATCAAAGCTACATCCGCCTTGTTTATACAGTGAGAATGGTGTCTTAGTGTGCATTCTCTGTGCCTAATGTTTTTATAATAGTTATAGCAATGATAAGTTGCTGTGACACTGGAGGAGAGCGGTGCTTTACCACAGAACACAAAGCTGGATTGTCTCCAAATATATGCAGAGTTCACAGACACATCCACCAGGATATTTTCCATTAGTTTTGTTTCTTTTTTTTTTTTTTCTTTTTTTGATGTTCTTTGAACACCAAGGGAAATCAAACCCACAGATTTATGGACTCGAGTATGTGGATGAGTGTGTGTGTGGGGGGGTGTTAAAACCTCAGAGGAATGACTGTTCATACAAACACTCATTGCTCCAGTAGCAGAGGACTGCTGTCATTATCAGCTTTTGATGAGACAGCCACCCTCTCTGGGAATGAAAGCAAAAAATGTTTTTTATTTGGTTTATGTGAGGGGAAAGGTGTAAGTGATATGGAATATGTACAAAAGGACAGTTTTTACAATCTTTGGTTAAAGAAAGACATGTCATTTTTTGTACCTAAAGACATTTAAACTAATCATATAGGTTTATTAAAACATATTCAAATCAAAAGCAATGCTTTTTCACAAAACGTTTGCACAATATTGGTTCAAGTCATCTTTTATAAAGAATATTTAAGGTCTTTGCAACTTTAGGGATCTTATCTATGCACTAACAGCTTGTAACAATCCAAAAAGAAAGGAACACTTAAAATCGCATCCCATTTCAAAGACAAAAAAGCTACTTCTATGACATTGTGAAGCACTTTTGTCTCGTTAGATCTGCTATATTTGTATTGTAACATTTCATTACTGTCACTTTAATCTCTGCTTGAATTCTTAATAAATGAGTTTTTGTTTTTGGTTAAATCAGAAAACCATTAACATAATAAATATATCTGTAAAGCTTTTTTTCTAGGTTAGTTGTTTATCATTTATCATCTGAGTTTGGTAAGCTTGAGTAAACTGTGAAGTGAGTTAATCGTCGTCTCTGGGTGTTTTCAGGTGTGAGTGTGGGCAGACACAACATTAAGATGTTTCCTGCAGCGTGACGTTCCTCAGTGTGGAAGAGATGAAAGGTGATAGACCCAATCACCTGCCGCAGGAGGCTCTCAGAGGAGAAGGCCTGTGCTCTCTCAGCAGGTGTGTTTTGCCACCACTGCTCCTTTTAGATGAAGTCTTGCTGATGTATTTCTTAGGCTTAGTTAGGTGGATGGGGAGACTGATAAACAGGAAATACACCTTTGAAAGTATAAATGTGTTTGTTTAAAGCTACAGCAAGTCTTAAAACATGATGCAGTAGTGTCTCATAATGCAGAGATCCTTCATGTACTTTATTTCAAAAAGTCCAACCAAACGGGAAATATAAAGTGACAACCTGCAGATTTAGCTGGTTATCCCATATACTGTTTTTATTATTTTGTATTGTTATTATTATTTCATAGCTTTGCAGTGTCATCAAATCCATTTAACATGATTAGTTTTGCTATTGAAAGTATTTTGTCTGAAGTGTTACTCAATGTGAAGCTAGTTTTGTGTTTATTCCAGGCACATTTACTATTCATTTTAATCTTATCTTTTCAGTTCCAAATCATAAAAAGTCAAAATTAGATGAAAGGCCTTCAATTTGTAGATTATTTAACTGACCTTCAAAAAATAGGCAGCGTTATATATAAAACATTCTTAGAATTTCCATAAAATAAAATCTATCATTATATATACCAATTTTGTTATATTAAATTCGAGATTGTGGCTGTGCAATCCTTGTCTATATGGTACATTCCCCTAGTATCTCCTCTTTATCTTTTTAATGAAAAAAGTGGAAGTCCAACTTCTCATTTATATTTAAATACAAATAAATTCAGTGCCTAAATGATTCATGCATTTTTGAAACCTAGAGATATCCGCAGAGCTTAAAATTAATACTTCTAATACAAATGAAAACAGGGCATTCGGTTCTAAAAGTTATGTTTTTCATCTGAAGTGTGTCGAGGCAGTGGATCAATAAAGAGAAGATGTTGAGAGGTAATAAAAAGTGAGAGGATTGTTTATTTATCTCCATTTCTCTTTCTGTGCATTTAGCCTGTTGGGCCTGGGTTCACAGTGAGAGCAGGAACTACGGCATTCTGGGAGATTTTTTTTTTTTTTTTTCTTGCATGAGTGCTTCTGCCAAGTCTATCAGATAGTGTGATTTCCTCTTTTCACTTTGTTCCCTGTATTTGTTCCATCATTGAACAGCAAACGGCACAAAAGACCTGAGACTCTTCAAAATTTATGATGCATGTCTCATAACCCATTTTGTGATTTGAAAAGCAATTATTTCCCATGGTGTTATTAAATCAAGGGAAGGATCCAATCAGGTATTAGAGAACAAATGACAGTTTTAATCATTTATTTATTTAATTCAAAAGAAGGCTGAAATTAATGTAATTACCAGCAACTGCTTTATTTATTTTATTTATGAATTCTTCTCACTGCAGGTAAAAACTAAAATGATATGAAAATAGCACTTGTACTTAATGAGAATTGGAATTGTAAATTTGCTGAATGTACAAACGCATATATGCGTTCATGGGGGCTTCATTACCTCACACCTAGTGTAACGTACGCGGTCCGCTGTAGTGTGCGCGCGTTCGTGCTTCTCAGCGGAGCAAGGAACGGAGAGACATGGAGCTTAACTTTAAACATTTATTAAGCGAACACGGAGAAAACAAACGCTGACGAGGCAGCGAACACATGACATAAGCGGAAACACGAAACATGGAACTTCAACATCGGACACCAGGTAACTGAACACAAGGGGTATAAATACACAATACTAAATGATAGGGGTGGGAACAT
>JAUMHI010000053.1:15206307-15219924 GCA_032359435.1 Enteromius unitaeniatus | reverse complement strand
CAGAAACGGCGCGAAAACGCCGGGGTACGTGGGTCAAAAGTGTCCGGGTGGAAACTAGTACTCGGGGGAAGGTTCCCACTGCTGCCCGTTGGAGAGGGCCACAGAGGCGCGATCCGTGACAGTGAGTAAATGATGAGAGAATATTAATTTGCATTATCCTGCTGGAAGTAGCCATCAAAGATTGGGTACACGGTGGTCATAAAGGGATGGACATGGTCAGAAACAATACTCATGTAGCCCGTGGCTTTTAAACGATGCCCAATTGGCACTAAGGGGCCTAAAGTGTGCCAAGAAAACATCCCCCACACCATTACATTACATATATATATATATTATTTATTTATTTATTTTTTCTTTCTTGAAATTGTGCTACTTTTTATGAATTCTCTATAATTAATAAAGAGTTCAGACTAGCAGTGTGTGTTGTGATTGTCATTTTAATCAATTTAATGCATCCTTACAGTTCTAATTACTATTATTCTGTTATATATAAAAAAATGTGATAGTGCCACTTGCACGCTTGATAAATAGACTACAGCTCTACAGGTTCAAAATGCAGCAGCTAAAGTCCTTACTAGAACCAGGTATGAGCATATTAGCCTGGTTCTGCACTGCACTGGCTCCCTGTCAAACATTGTGTAGATTTTAAAATCTTGTTAATTACTTATAAAGCCCTGAATGGCTTAGATCCTTAGTACTTGAGCAAGCTCTTATCACATTATTGTCCTCCACGTCTGCTGCGTTCTCAAAACTCTGGCCATTTGATAATACCTAGAATATCTAAATCTACTGCGGGTGGCAGATCTTTTTCCTATTTAGCACCCAAACTCTGGAACAATCTACCTAATGCTTTTCGGGAGGCAGGCACACTCTGTCAGTTTAAATCTAGATTAAAGAGACATCTCTTTACTCTGGCTTACACATACCACACTGATACACATTTATTAATCAAATCCGTTAAAGGATTTTTAGGCTGCATTAATTAGATCAGCCAGAACTGGGAACACTCCCCTTAACACACAATGTTCTTGATACATCTTAAAAAGAATATTAGTCTGTAGCTAATATTAGTCTGTCTCTTTCTTATTCTGTTTCTCAGTCTGTATCCAGAGCAGATGGTGTATCAGCACAAAGATATGATCTTCTTCAGAGACAAGAACACCTAGATGAGCTCTGTGATCACCAGAACCAAATGCACACAAACACACACACACTCACACTATAAGTCCTTTTCGCAATTTTACATGTGCTTAAAGTTGTACTGGCCCTAGCTAAATCTGGTTTCTCTGGGTTGCTATATAAATAAAAGTGACTGATTGATTGATAGACTTGAAAAAAATTTATTCTGAAAACAGAAGGTTGTTTATTTCTTCTGCTTACCACAGTGTGAATACATCAGATGTCCTATAACTAATAAATGCGCAAATGGTATAAGAATATATCATAGGAGAATTATATTTAATAATAATATAAAGTGTTGATATCCATCGAAAGCATGTCAAATGACTCCATTATGTTCTATAAATGCTGTTCCTCTATACTGTAGCTGTCTCATTTGCAGTAGCTCATTTTAAGAGAATATATCAAACATTCTCGATCACTGTGTTTTCTTTAAGTGAAAGGGGATGTCCATTACTTTTTTTTAACCAGCAGTATGTCTGGTGGAAATGCCACCAGCACACCTCAGTGCATAGCTTTCTTTGGCATTTACAGTCTATTTCTTGGCAGAGAACTGTGAAACCCAGTTAATTGCTTGCAGTAGTACATTCCTTACATTCTACCTCTAAATGAGCTTTAAGGGATTTTTGGAATAGCACGAATAATAGCGATCAAGATACCATTGAAATTGGATACCTAAGAAATCGGCTGTCTCTGTGACAGCCCTAGCCTCTGTTGCAGAAAAAGTTGCTTTTAGCCATTCAGAAAGAAACGCCACCTGCAGATAATTTTACACACGCTATATAGTAGATTACATATGTATTGTATTGATGTCCCAAAAGATCACTTAACTAGCCTCCCCAGCAAAACTTCATTGGTCAACCAATAAAATCAACAGCAAAATGGCTGTACTTAGGGAAGTATTTAAAAAAAATGTTTTAATTAAAATAATTGCATTTTTAAAATTAATTAATTTATTTATTTATTTGTTGGTTTGTTCATTTTTCCTTCATAGCCTTGCAATGGCAAATTTGACAGTAAGTATCTATGCATGTATGTATTTATTAAGAATAAAGGATTAAGGATTTCCTTAAATATTTTAGATTACTTTCATCTGAATTGCTTACATTATGTCATTCTAATGTGGTTTTCATAATGTTTTTGTATGGTGGGGTTTTGAAGAGAAAGCATGTGGATGCAATTAGCAAAACAACTTAGAACACCTTAAACATCCTTTCAGAGGGTGACACACTTGACATGAGCAGGGTGCAATCAACCTCATCTCCATGGAAACCCTGTGGCATTATGGGAAAAGAGACAGAAAACTGAAGGCAATGCTGTTTTGTTTTAATGAAGGCTTGTACGGAAGCCAGATTTGGCCCCAAATCCATCAACAACATTCTGGCGTCACATGGGGAGCATTTATACATCTCTGTGTGTCTAATTAGATCCTTTCCTTATTCTGTGAGAAAACAGTCCAGTGCTGAGGAGAGATAAACAGGGAGCAGTGTGTGAGCAACACAAATCAAGTGCACATACAAACAATTCCTCAGGCAGAATAAAACATGCTTGAGCTGTTCTACTGATGAATGATACAAGACCAAAATGTGATCAATATTTAATGTTTTAGCAGATGCAAGCTGTACATATGGAGTTTTCTGCTTACAAATAAACTAAATCTATGACGCCTGCAAAGACTAAGCTGAATAGTCAAACCTATTCAGCAATTTTCATAAGTAAGAGAAAAGTTATTTTATGTTTTAACTAATGGTTGGTAAAAGTAGGTGCTTAACCTTGATGAGAAACTTGATTTTGTATTTTTTATTTTTTTTTTTGATTATCATTTTCTGAATGTAATTATTTTTTTATTAATCTTAGTTTGTTTACATTTCTTCAATTTCTCTTTTAAAAAAAGTTTTAAATCTTCCAACTAAACTGTATATGCCTAAATGCAGTTCCCTGATGTATTTATTTAGCTATTAGTCTTATTTCTACAATAACATTTAAAAAAGCATACATTATTATTATTATTATTGTCACAAGCTGCACAGGAGTTGCCCTTGGAAGCCTCCAGAGGGCACTCCAGCCCGGACTATGTTCATTGTTCATATGTCTCTCTGTTCTATGTTCAAGACTTATATTTTGAAGTGTCTCCCGTTGTTCCCATACCAACCTTGTAATGTCTCCACTCCGCTCATTTGTTGCCATGTCTACAGATTGGTTCATCCCCCTGTTACCTCATCATGTATTTAAGGTTGTTTGTTACGAGTTATGTCGCTGATCATCGTTGTGGATATTCCCCTTTGTAAGCATTCCATGTTTCTTTGTTCCTGTTCTGTGTTTCTGGATTTACGGTTGCCGACCCTGCCTGCCTCCAAACTTCGCCCTCGTTTCTGCACCTCTGCATACTGTTTACCGTTCGCTCGCCCCCCTGTTACGTGTTTGGATTATTCTGTTGCCTGTGTTTCCGACACCCCTGTTTGCTGTTATCAACCCTGCCTTATTCTACCCTGTGTGTGACTTCGCTCATTAAAGTATTCTGCACATGGATCCGCACACCTCCCTGTCTCCTTGTTACAATTATTATTATTGAATTTTGTTATTGCTAAACATATTTTCCCACTATATTCTTTCTTATTTTTAAAAAAAGCAATAATCATTAAATAGATATAATTATTTATATTATAAAATTTAAAAAAATACTTATATAATATTGATTTACTAAAATAAATATCCATATAAAAATCTAATAATAAATTAATTATTTCAATTATTAGACTTTGTTATTAAAATTAAATCTTCATATTATTGGCTAATATTACAAACATGTTTGTCTGATCATTTTCCTCCCTATAATAAATTTGATAATAGGATTGAAAGATCGACTTTGATTATTTATAAAGGCATTCGCTGTTTTTAAACCAGCTATTTATAACTCTGGGTTAAGTTTATGTAAGATGATTGGTTATTTGTGGAATGGTTCATGCATATTGTATTGCTCCACCGCAGCTGCAGATGGCTGTTTACATTTGTTTGCTTTCTGCTACTTTCTTTTTCCATCTTTGAATTCCAAAATCCTCAGAATTTATCCATGGGGGAATTTCATCACATCTCCTGTCTCCCTATCAGGAAACTTCCTGCTAAATGGGTTGACTTCATTCTCTTAACAAGCAATCGTCATCCTCCGACCACTCAAGAAGGCTTCGGAATACAACATAAGGTCAGCAGAATCACAGTTGTGCCATACTGCCGTCACCCTGTTACCGGATGCCAAGCATAATAGTCCGGTTTTGGGCAGAACCTGGGGTGAACTGTGCCATAATGTGTTTGGATAATGAGAAGCTGTGCCTTTCTGCAGCGTTCTGTGAGCCCATGCCATGCACCACAGGGCTTCCGTCAAAGTGACATAGAAACTCTTTGCCAGTCAGCCAATAACCGTCCTGGAGAGGCTGACAGATTTCTGGGCAGACCCTCCCTCGCTGCTCTCAGTTCTCCAGGGAAGCTCTGGAGGCCTGTACTTGAGAGGCAGTAGGCATCCATAAGTGTGTCATCTTGCATGCTTTTTTTTTTCTTCGGTTGGTTTGGAAGAGAGCAGTTGGGGGTAGACTTTCATCCACTGTGTGTGTGTGTGTGTGTGTGTGTGTTTTATTGTGTCTTGGTGAGTATTATTCTCTGATACACAATGAAACATGTTGTTCCTAAGTAAATATTAAAGGGGTCATCGGATGCCCATTTTTCACAAGTTGCTATGATTCTTAAAGAAAAGTCTATAGCATACCTTTGTTAAAATTAATCAGTGGTAGTGTAAACGACACTTTTACTTACCTTTTTTCAGCATACCGTTGCTTTAAATGCTTATGAGCTCCGCTGACCCCGCCCCTCTCTTCCATGGAGCGACTGAAACTAGCGCATATTAAAAAACTAGCGCATGTAAAAAATATATTTAAATGAACTTTTTTTTCCTTTTTATAAATATGTCCACATTTAAAATGCATGTTCATATATTGTGTTAAATTATAAAAAAAAAGCAAATTATTCTAAAAAAACAAAAAAAAACTTGAATACACAATTTATATTTACACTGACATTTATTCATTTAGCAAATGCTTTTCTCCAAAGTGACGTACAAATAGGGAATATGGGGTTATTTTTGTTCCATATTTCCAAATAAATATATTATGATCCACAATAAATGTAAAGCGATTGACTAAAAAAAAACAAGCATGTTCACAAACAAATCTTAGTTCCACAAACATGAATTACATAGTAGTTTTGTTATTGTTGCCCTATACGTTTAATTAAACCGACTACGCCACCCCGGAATTCATTTAATCAGGGAAAATACTACACAGACACACAGGTTCGAACAAACACGGCTGAGTAAAGACATGCGACCCAGATGAATCACCATAGACTTTATTAAACCATAAATAACTTGGAAATGCCATGATGCACACGCAGAGTGCTATAGCTACTCCAGGGCTGGGGTTCCGCTTTACCAATCTCTGAAAGATAAGGCACAGCAACACACCCATACATGTGCACTCACACTTCACTGCACCCAAGGTAGTGAACACTGCACACAACAGGATACCATCACCAGCGGAAGAGAGCTCGCCCTCACGCTACAGCGGGTCACCCCAGTTCCTGGAGAGAAGAAAACACAATGTTTTACACACACAATAAAGTTCAGCATTCACACACCAGTCCTATAATAGTCTGACATCAAAACATAGAAAAGAAATAATAGGCTAAAAACAAAAAAGACATCACACGTTTAGACCCGCCAACCAAGCAATTGCCGGCTGAGTCTTCAAGTGTTAACTGATCACTTCATATATGATAGAGCACATAAGATCCAGCAGCTTACAGAAATTGTCGGAAACCGGTCCAATCGCTTTTAAAGCTCCAGTGCACAGCAGAGGAGACACAAACACCGATAACAATAGCTTACAGCACCCAAATTACTCATCTTACACATCTATTAAAAATGACTTACTAGTTGTACCAGTCCGCAATCTTGGGAAAACTCTCACGCCAAAAGAACATGCCGTTCCCGAGAACGTACAGTAAACCACCAAAGCAAGTGGTCCCTCAGTCCACCCTATAGAAAGAAAATCTACTCATTAAGAACTAATTCATGCCACGGATCTACAATATGTTTACGTTCAGCAGCACCTTATCGCACAAACACTCCCACATCACGCCAGAAGCACGGTGACATAACCACTGATGATAGAAGAATCTACCCTCAGGTATCTCAAGCAGGTATCTATTGTGCACACTAAGCCACAAATGGATGGACTCCACCCACCTGCTATTTAAGCCAATCAGATACCGACCAGATGCCGCTGACTAATCGCTGCACGTTCTCGTTCTAACCAATCATGCTTTACCTTACAATCAGTGAGGGACCTGCAGTAATGAACTCTATTCACGGCACTCGGCCTGCTTATTCACACAAACTGAAATTTAAACATTATATTGGTTTAATATAACAAATTAAGCATACCATGATGATATAAGTATTTAATGAAACGTTCAAGAACATGTAAACATCTGTTAGGGTGGTTTGATTGGTTATTGCAGTGTCTCGTTTTGTGAGGCTGCACAAATTTTTCACTTCTCTGGAGGTGGAAGAAACCGTACGGATTTAAACATCACCTATGATACTACAGTCGTCACTTCAAGAATGACATCGACAACGGAACCATTGTGGAACCATTCAGTGGCCTTTTGGAGAGTTATCGAACCTGCTTCCCACATAGTTTGGGTGACGAGAACAACTACAACAAGGCGTAACGCTGGAATAACAAGAAATGCTATTGTAAATATTGTTAGTGTATTGTTTGTGACAGAGGAAGAATGTATTTTTTCATGCAGACTACCATGCATGTACTGTATAATAATTGTTTAAAATGTATTTTGACAGTGTCGGTCTCTGCAGTGCTTCGATGAGTTCCTCCACCTTTCAGTCGGTCTTCCACAGAGAGATCGTACACAAAACACCTGGGATGGATTCATTTGGTTTCATTTGTACAGACTAATTTATAAAACGTGAATTAAATTTTATGTAAATATATAAAACATTTGAAAATTTTGTCTCACCAGTCTAATCTAAACATATAAATATAAACATGTAGATTTGAGAAACTTATACAGAGCAACAGACACTAATAGCTGTAACACTTCTGCCACATGAAGTACTGATATGTCAGGCAGATTGCTGGTGACGCCACTGAAAAGTGTTCTCCTGAAATGAAAAACAAAAAGATATAGTGTAAATTGACCATTAAAAAATAAAAATCTTCCACCACTGTCGTTGCATGTCATAACATATCGCATTTGAATAGTGAAGAGGGTGTGCTGTCTGGTACAGTATTGCAACATTATGGATGTAAGTCATTTAAAACAATCTGAAGATAATTGCATTAGGTTAAATATTGAATTCATTTCAGATACCTTCTGAATTACTTTCGGTTGTGTTTTAAATTCTGAAACTATATTTCAAATAAATTATGAAGAATGAATAATCTATATAATGTTACAGACATGCCAATACGCTGTAAAATATTTCAAAGAATGTACCTATCCCTCTTAACAATTTCTGATATTGATTTTGAACATGATCTTGTTTGCTGTAAGACATACGTTATGATACATGGCAATCTAAAAATGGGTACAGTATTTAAAATACTTATTACAGCAAACACCTGTCAAAGCAATATACAAACAATTGTGAATTACCAGGATCTCTGATGTTATTGCTACTCTTAGGAGTTATAAAAACCTGAGGTGAACTTAAAATGTATGTGCTTATAAAATTGTGCAACATTATCCAGCTTTGTTAGCTACATTTGCTAGAAGATGATAGCACAATAATCACCATAAAGTTGAAACATTTAATGCCCTTCTCCGTGCAATGAAATTCATTTACAGTAATCTGGGAAAGTCTCGGGAAAAATCATCTTCTCTGCTTGTCATTGTTAAAGGAACAATGGTTTCCTCGCAGCAATGGATTTAAGCCCCAGATGAAAAACGCGGAAGTGATTAGAACAAGATTACTGCTGGTCCCGCACTGATTGTAAGGCAAAGCATGATTGGTTAGAATGAGAACATGCAGCGATTAGTCAGTGCCACCTGGCCGGTATTTGATTGGCTTAAGTAGAAGGTGGGTGGAGTCCATCCATTTGTGGATTAGTGTGCGTCTTGATGCCAGAAATGTTTCAAAATCCACAAATGCATGCAGAGATCTACAAATGCACAGGACGCGATTCACATATAAATGTCAGGCAAAGTTGTGTGAGTAGAATAAAATAAATATTTGTGAGTATCTTTTTTTTTATTCACAAGTTTAATTTTACTTATTTGTTAATGTAATTCATGTTTGTGGAACTCTAAGATTTATTTGTGAACATGGTTTTTTGTCAATCACTTTACATTTATTTGTGGATCATAATATATTTATTTGGAAATATGGAACAAAAATAACCCCGTAAGTGAACATCACAAGCAATTTGTCATTAATTTTTTGAGAAGTTTTAAATTAAGTGCATGTTTTGATAATAACAAAGTTTCGGGAGGAGCGGTAATTCGAATTAATCGCAGCTGTTCCCAATTTCCTAATCATCTCCTGCCACTCCCATCCAATCACAGCGTCCTACTATTAATAAACCCGTCTCCTACCCTTCAGTATCTCGCTCTTTTTACAATCCCTCCCCCTCCCCTACTCCTCCGCTAGCAAATCTTCCTCATCTGGGGGGCAGTCGGAGGCTGAGCCAGGCGCTGAACCCTTGCCCTCGTTAGGGCTCGGCCCACGAGGGTTCGGGGCTTGGCGCTGTACCGGCTCGCTTCCGGGACAGCATGCCAAATCTGCTTCTCTTTGATTCTATCAAACTATTTATTAATGAGAAAGAGTGAACTTGTGAAACACAAGTTAACAGAAGCTGCTAGAACATTGTTTAACCAATCTACACTCCATCCAGAACTCTGAGATCCGCCAGTGAGCGACGCCTCATTGTACCATCACAAAGAGGCACAAAATGTCCAGAACATTCTCATACACCGTTCCTGGCTGGTGGAATGATCTTCCTATCGATATCCGAAATGCAAACTCCCTTACAACTTTCAAACGACTGCTGAAAACCCATCTCTTTCAACAGTACTTGACATCATAAAAAAAAAAAAAAAAATTCTTAACCCTACTCTTTCTTTTCCTTCTAGCTTGTACTTATTTGAACATTGCATTTTATACGGTATTATGAGCACTTACTAAGTTGTTTTTGCCTCTTTAGGACTAGCTGCTTGATGTTTTCCCCACCTGTGAGTCGCTTTGGATAAGTGTCTGCTAAATGAATAAATGTAAAGGCTTTTAGATATAATGAGAAATGTCATACATAACTGTATTTGAGATAAACGAATGTATGCTTTTAGAATAACAAATCTAAAATGTGCAAGACTTTTTTCAATCTTTCTTTTTCTTGTTTTCTGTCTGTCCTTCTCTTTTGGTCTCACTAGAGTCCATCCTATGAGAGGAACCTCAATAAAGAAATTGTAAGAGTAAATAATGACTGCACCGCGTGTTTGCTGAGATGAGCAAGGCTTTAAGCAGTGGGAGATTTTAGCTGGTCTGTCCCACTGTGTTCTGATTGCTAATACACAGCAGTGTTGTTCCAATTACCATCCCTCGAGTGCCACCAGACTACTAAAGCCTATCTGAACCGTCTGTGTTTGCACTGTCAAACTCATAATTGCAGGGAGAGTTTTGATGAATCTCCTTCAGTGGATGTTGCTCTGTTCAGCTTAAATCATTCTTAGGTAATATCACTCAAGATGGAGTATTGTAAAAGAGAATTTGTCAAATGGACGAGTCCACAAACCTCCCATCATCTCTTGCACACACAAATATTTCAATTAATGGAGCTTCTCTGAATGAGGGAGAAGGGAGGATGTTTATTTGGCTTTTTTGCACTTTATACATAATAAATGACTGGCTGTAATACTGGATTATGTCCGTGGTCCATATCTTACAAAATATTAG
The DNA here is from genome assembly GCA_032359435.1 of Enteromius unitaeniatus. NCBI lineage: Eukaryota > Metazoa > Chordata > Actinopteri > Cypriniformes > Cyprinidae > Enteromius > Enteromius unitaeniatus. The sequence goes on along the minus strand of JAUMHI010000053.1, from coordinate 15,209,726 downwards.
TTTATAGTCCATAATAAAGCTTTCTACAGTGGGAAAAAGTCAATTCATTATTATCCTCTTGCATTTAGAACTGTTTTGTACTGCTTGAAAACAATGCTTCATCTGTGCACACTGTATTTATCTCCTGATTCAGATAAGACAACTATTTCAATAGAGAACTTATGGATAGTGGACTTATATTTTAAATGGGAGCGAAATATTAAATAAACAATGTTTTTGAATTTGTTTCTTACCACAGCTTTTTGTTTCACTTAATTTCAGCTGAAGCATGCATGTCGATTATTGCAATGAATTTATCAAATCTTCTGATTGATTCTGACGGCACCCATTCACTGTATACATCCACTGGTGTGAAAGTGATGTGATTCTTAAATTCTCCATTGCACAAAAGGCTCTGAAAAAAAGAAGAATCTTCAGATTTACTCATTCTCTTATTGTTCCCAACCTTCATGTTTTTATTTATTTAGTGAAACTCAAAAGGAGAATCCTGGAAGAGGGTTAAGAGGGAAACATGGGGGTCTGTAAATTATTATTATTTTTATTTTTAATTTATTTATTTATTTGGAGTTAAACAGTGTTTATATCACTTTGAATTTAATATGTAGAAGAGATAGACAACTCTTGAATGCAGTCTGAGCGAAAACTTTATTGGAAATTATTGAAAAATTGCTGATATCCAAGCCAGCGTGTCAGAATCTCTTACTATGGACATGTTAAATAAATTTTTAATAGAGCCTTTAAAATCATGTTGTTAAATTCTGCTTTACTGGGCAGCTTGACATCCTCTGTTAAGAGCGATAGTTCAATATGTAGGTCCAATATACCATCCTTCCTGGAAGTGAAGGAGACTTTATTGAATTCCACTGGGCTCCTTTGAAAATAGCAGGAAGTTCCAAACCCAGTGAAGAAAATGTGATAAGTGAATTGTAAATCTCTGGGTTAGAAATATTGGACTCTTGGGGTAATACATTTCTGTCAGACTCAGACATTTAATGAGCTTAAATAGTGGTTGAGTTCAGGGATGCTCCTGAAGAAGAAGACGATGAAAAAAACAAGATTTGAGCAGAGAACTTGTGTCATACTTATAATGGCATAAGCAACTTTGGGAGTTTCAGTCTTCAACTTTCATAAGCCTTTAACTCCAAGCAGGGCTAAATGTTCAGGCCAATAAGAGCAATATAAAACATGCCAATGCAGAGAGGGACATTTTTCACCCTTTTTGATAATTGTGTTTTAGTTGCGCTGCGTTAAGTGATAAAGTCCGGTTCTCCAGAGATACAGGCAAGTTTGTGTCCGAAAGAACTTCTTAATAGCCAGTACAGCTTAAACATTTTTGGAAAAGAGAGAGAGAAAAAAAATAATAATAATAATAATGAAAAAATATATATATATGAATGCATTTCATTGATCAATATTGACAATTGAGACTTTTGTCATGTTTGTTTAAAATGCTTGATTTCTGCAAAATATTAAGCAGCACAGCTACTTTTAAGATTTATGAGCATAATAGACTTTTAAGATTTTGAAAGATTTTACCAAGGCTGTACCAATCAAAACTTTGTGTGCTTATAATAACGTGAAGGTCTCTTGTAACATATTCCAGTTTCAGTTTTTCAGTTAGATATATAATACACACCGCATACACACAATAATAATAATATATTAGCATAAAATGTTTTGTAATGAATGGATCCAATCATATGCAAAGTCAAATATTCTCTCAGGGCCCTTTGAAACCACAGAAAATTGGTTTAAGCCAGACTAAACTCTGACCTTGTTGAAATTAATGCAACCACTTCTCTTTTTTTATTCATCAGTCACTTGCTTTTGTCCTAATGTGTGTATGCTTCATGACTCTAGTCCCTGGTGTCGTCTGTCATCTCTATAGTAAATGTCGGCCAGTCAGGCATGTTCAATGTTAGACACCTCCTCAGCGGCACTCAAATGCCATATGCAGAGAGATGTCCTTACTCTCTCTTCGTCCTTCAGATGGTCAGACTCGAGAACACACACAGTTCTGGAAATGACTTTAAGCAGATATGCTTTTAGAATTATGCATTATATATGCATTATATATGTATATATGTTTAGTGTAGAGGGTATATATATATATGTAAATACCCTCTACACTAAACACTACCGCTAAAACAATCATGACATTTTAACTTTAATCTATATATTCATATATTTAGCTCTTTGGTGGATTGTTTAGAGTTTTCAAGACTTTATGTTTCACAGGCACGTTCCACATCACAAGCAACACCATACTGGGTGAGCTAACAAGCAAGTTCACTAAATCAATAAAGCTATACAGAGCTGGTTATACGATGAAGATGCCAGCATGAACTTGTCTACCATTACTGGACTGCAGTAGAATATATATATTTTTTGGAATCATGTGAAAATTGGTCTTTATTCATCCATGATTAGCTCCTGTAATTATAATTTCTGTTAGTTCTGTTTGGAGTTTTGCGAACATGCAGGTAAAAGCCTATAGAGCCTATAGGTTTCTAATAGTAACCTCAAAAATGCTGTGACACTTTATCAAAAGTAACAATCAAAGGTCTTTCAAAAAACACTATTATTTTTATTTCCTTTTAATTTTCAGACAGCTTTGACTGTTGATCTCAGGAACCTTGCATGGGCTTATACAAATGACAACAGGGTGAAAAGGTGATTAGCAGCAGTAAACTGTGAAGGAAATGGGCTGAAATTGTTAGAACAAAAGATACAAACATGGAACTACCTAATAATCACCTTCATTTAAATGTTAACAAACTCAATACTCACATCTAACTAATCCTAGTGTTTATTTAAGCTGAGAACTGCAGTTAAATGTATGTATAGGTGCATTTTTTGCAAAGATACCTATTACAATGGACCTAGGTTATCTCCTTTTTTTCTTCTTGTTGCTATGTTGTTTCAGTTTGAAATTTGGGATTAAAATAGACTGTGAGTCCTGATTTATGTTTAGTTTAACCTCATAAACCGTTGTACTCCTTCTCTATAGGTTGATATCATTCTTTAATTCTATTCACACTCTTTTTCCGCTAATTTTAAGCAACATTTTTTCCCATTAGCTGAGGAGAACGTCTTCTTCAACTCTCCCTCTTTCTGTCACGGCCACCCTTTGCTGACTCAATTGACAGGAGCTTGCAGTGGGGTCCCTCAAGGGGCCATCTGAAGCTGATTGCCTTGACGCTGAAAATGCTATAATAAAATCTTTTCATTTCTCCCCCTTGCTTAAAGTAAAATTATGCAGTACTTTGCCTTTTAACCATTATGACTGACCCTTCACTTAATTTCCAGCAATTTCCAGCTTTTCCTGACTTTGATTAGCCGTGACACTCTGCAAGGCTTTTATCAACAAATGCTTGCTTGCTATTATAGAAGTACTTCTGTAAAAATGTATTTCAGGA
>JAUMHI010000053.1:15185924-15196201 GCA_032359435.1 Enteromius unitaeniatus | reverse complement strand
AGGTCAAGGGGTGGAGCAAACAATCAAACACCAGGACAACCAACGAGTGGGTGGAGACATGAGTTAATTGCTGAGAGTCCATGAATGAAAACTGACATAAACATACACAGTTAATGGAGAGCCATCCAAAGTCTTGCTGGCACATCCAGCTGATCGTCACAGTTACCACTCGGAAGGTTTTGTTTTATTGTACATCTTTTGTTAACATAATAATATTATTAATAAAAATAATACTTATTATTAGTATTATTACTTATAATAATAGAGTGTGCAGTAATGATGCTAAAACATTCAGCATTGACATCAAAGGAATTAATTACATTTTAGAATGTATTCACATATAAAACATGTATTTATATATATTTATATATAATTTATATATTGTTTATTCATTCATGAATTAGTTATTTATATACTGTAAAGCTATTTGACAATATTTATGTTTTATCCAAACGTTTTGAATGGTAGTGTATATCATTTTTAAAAGAGCTTTTTAAATGGTAACATGATGCACAGATGCTCTCAGTAGGCTTTTGCCTGCAGCAATATGATCAGCATTCAGCTGTTCCCTTCATTTAAACTATAAGTGAAGCATTCACAGCTCCAAACATTACACTTTTAATATTCCATCAAGTACCATTTTGGGCATACCATCATCCTCTCATTAAGGGTCTCATTATCCACAAACTCTTTTCAGTTGTGCTGTTCGTTGTTGTTGTTCCCTGTACACTGAAATTTTGCTTCTCATTATCCTTGGGCAAATATAGTTTACAGAAATGAAAACAATCAACATGAAGTTATGTGACTAGAGAAGGGTGAAGACAAAGATTGCGTGAGAAGATGTCTGATGGAAATAATAAGCGTGTCTAACTAGACATATTGGAGGGGTTTTCTTCCGCCATGAAAGTTCCGCTGGCAAAGTAAACTAAATGGATGAGTGTCTCTGTCGTCTCCAAATTGGGCATTAGCAATCTGGATAATTATCTTGTGGTGTAAATAGAGAGCTGGATGTGTAGCGAGGGTCTGCTTGTCCATATACTGCTGGATAATATCTAGCCTAAATTTAGCTTTTCACACTTTTGGAATCGCTGCTATCATTAGTTATGCATGGAATTTTTCATATTATTTACTCAACGGGATAAATACAACCCGGTCTGGTAAAAATATGTACATCTGTGCACTTTTTGTGCAACACCATTTTTACATGCCTCACTGCACGTTTCACAGCAGTTCCAAAGTGTCCATGCAGTGGTGTTAGAACACAGGTACAATATGTGAACCCTGGCACATTTATTTTACGTTGATATAGGTACATATTGCTGTGTTTTTATTACATTAAAGATTCAAGGACTGTCGCTAAAAGTTAATAGTCATCAAATCCAACCCTAATCCTGCAAAACTCATTTAAAAAGACATTTGTTAATGCAACTGTGTCATTTTAACTTCCTGTTAAAGAACTGTTTTGTCGAACCGTAGGAATTCAAACCTGAGCTCCTTGCCTCTCAAGCACATCTCTGTACTCTGTGAGCTTCCAAACAAACCTACCGTCTATCAAAACCCATAGATATGAAGTTGGATATGTGTGATGCTAACAATCAAAAGCATCAGTTTTCAATTATCCCACATTAATATTGTTGATGATGTTCTTCAAGTAATTGTGCAAAAATGACACTTTATTGATAGAAACTGTAAATTTGTGTGAAAAGGAATAAAAGGTGTCAGAGTTTCACTGCCATAGTGTTAATGTTTTCTGGAAACTGCAGTGATACATATTTTGTTTCTCGCTAAGAAGTGCACCCAGGTACCTTCATGCCATGAGGTCACTGTGAAGTCAGTATCATGTACTATGATTATATTTTGTTATCAAATATTAATATTATACATGATTTTATCTAAAAAATCTACATTTATAGGACATGATATAAGTTCATATATTTCATTTTAAATACATACAGAAATGTGTATATAGGTCATGGGTGTATATTCTGGTAGATGGCAGATTTCCATGCTAGGACACACTGATAAACCAATACTTTATATCTGTAACCCAATCAAATAAAATAATACTTTAAATCAGTAATCTTTTCAATAATTTGAAATAAACAGCATGCTATTTTTAAAAAGCCTTCATGTCACATCTGCTATAATGTCATATCTTCGATTAGCCAATTTCAGCAAATATTGAAATTAACCGCTAGTGGTTTGTTTAATTATTTAGCACATCATGCTGTTAATTTAATTGTTAATTTAGTATATATTAATTAATTTACAGCAGTCAATTTGAATATAAATATTGTAATGCTATTGTGCCATGTTTTCATTTATCATATAAATTTACTTTATTTCGACTAATTAAATTAATTAGGAATTAAATAAAGCCTCATGACATTTTATGGTAATCATGCTGTCTTTAAAGTGAGACTGCAGACTGCAGATGTTTTACTCTACACTTTTTCCACTGCATTATTCTCTGAAACATCAGGGAGCAGCGAGGAGAAAAATATCAGCTGAACCAGCAAAAGCCAGCAGTCTAGTTTGCCAAACTTTGCATTTATCCTACCCAGATAAACTATTTTTCCCTTGTATTTGGTGTTATCTAGAAAGTTCACATACACACACACACACACGAACAAAAGCCTCTGGCAGACTGTCTCTGTCTCAGATTTTAAATTGCACTCAGGGACTTTACTGTAGAGCCTCAAAATGTTGACTTTCACATGTTAGTCAAATTGCATACTGTACTCACTGTATATACATACATTTATATTCACTATGTAGTATTCATGTACAGTTGATTAAGTGCATACAGATAATTGTGGTTAGGTCAAAAAAATAAAAACATGATTTTTGAAAATAAAAGTTATATGTTTTTGTGAATAAACTCTTCATATATATTCCTATAAGCATTTAGTAATACTAGTGTTCTAATATTTTTGCCCACCATTGTGTACAGTATATAAGACAAATACATAAAGTATATACAAGATGAGACATGAGAGCAACTGACAAGTGGCGGTGCTTTGTTAGATGATGATGTATTAAGATGTCTTTGCACCTGCTGTGATCTCATTTTTGGACTGAAGTCAAAAGCTCATTTGTTCTGCGGTGAAACCTGAAGCATGTGCAGCTTTGAGGTACAGTAATTAATGGGACTTACGTGTAATGAAAATAACAGACCATTTTACATTTACACAGTACATTTTTTTTATTTTGTACTGTTAAGGGTATGTAAAAAGTAAATAATAAATTTGATGTTGTAGCATTTATTTTCACAGAAACCTGCACTTTTTACTTAATTTAATTTACACTTCATCATGCATCTGGTTCAAATGCTGTCCTTCCAATGGCTGGGGACTGCTGAGCGGCTATATATGAAATCAGTGTGTGAAAAATGCCTTTGATGCAGATGCTTACTGGACATATGTTACAGACGGACATTTTATCTCTGACAAAGTTTAATTACTTTTGGCACTAGTCTCGTTAAATCAGACCAAGCCAGCTGCTCCCAGCTGCCGATATAAACCATGCACGTCCCCACCAACTGCTGTTTTTACTCTCAGGAGATTGTGTCGCTCTGGATTTCAAGATATTTTACTTGCTGGACATTTTTAGATATTTTCCTGCAGATGTTTTTTTTTTTTGGTTGATGGGTCTCAGTGTGAGCATAGACCATCTGATGAGTATTTGCGGTTGCAGTTTGAAATTGAGATTACACATTATGTTGAGGTTGATGATGATTATTTAGATGTGCTCAGTAAACAAATATTTACTATATCCCGAATGGAATACTAGTTTTCTACAAACTGAATACTGCACACAATCTTATTAGAAAAAAAAGGTACAATGCTGTCACTGTGCCAGTATCCTATTGTTCAAAAGCTAATCCTTTTACATAATGTATCCCTATATCACTACCTTAAAGGTATGCATTGGTACATTTAAATGACATATTATCTACTAAAATGTACATAGCAGTACTAAAAGTGTCAGTCTCGGCCCAGTAACAGTTATTGTACCTGTTTTGTGAGTTTACACATCATTATTACAATGTAATGCTGAATTACTATTATTATTGTTATTAGTCTACACTATTAGTAATAGAAATTCTACACAATTTCAGCAAAATAATAATGCTCCCACTATTATAGACCTCAGAATAGAAGGAATACGTCAGAAAATGACAAAAACTGTCACATTTTATGGCACTGCACTACATACTGTGTTTTTTTTTTAAACATTGACATCTGACATTGACAGCTGTTATTACTGACTGCTCTTGTTGGCAACTTTGACATAACCTAGAAATCCTGAAGCTGTGGCTTTCAGACCTGAGATGCAGCTGTCAGTAAATCATTATTAAGGAAATTTACTTTTATTAACATAAGGCAGATTTATTTATTTTTTGGTGGTGGTGTCAAAAATATTCTACCAATTCCTCAATATTTTATGTTTCTTTCTCTCAAAAAAAAAGACGAATTTAGAAATGTGAAACAACTCGCCTTTTATTTGATTTATTAATGTTCGCTACAATGTAATGTGCGCTGTTGTTTCATATAACGTGCAATTGCAGAGAAAATGTGGAATTTGTAATTTGACCATTTAACTCATTTTTGGAGTCTCACACTTCATTTATTGTTGTCTCCTGCCACAAGCCTATTGAAAGTGTGAAACACTGCCAACAAGTTAATTCATTATTGAATTTAATATTTTATTCTCAGTATCTTTCTTTCTTTGCTCCAACAGAGTTGGCTTGTGTAAATTATTTTCAGTGCTGCGTTGCCAAATGAACTTCCTTGTTTTCTGTGCACTCTTCTCAACTTAGAGTAAAATGAATTCTAAATAGCCGTCATAGAACATAAAAGTCTAACGCCTCAGAGTCAATCAGGTGTCAGACTATAGACAAGGCGCTGCGTCAAAATCTCAGTGGTGTGTCATTCATCTGAATACTGTCCTCCTATTTTTGCATCTGGGAAAAATGCCTTTCAGAGGCAAGGGAGTGTGAGGAAATGAACATAATCAAAGGTTTTGTTGTCTTCCCCAGAGAAGGGGTAAAGTGAAACAAAGACAGGGCAGAGAATAATGGAAATCATTTACAGCTTGATAGGAAGACAGCTGTGTTTTATAGGATGTGTTTCCTTTCCATTGTGTTATACACTGAATATGTTTAGGGCTGTTTATGTGAAACATTAAACATTAGACGGTTTTTATTCAAAATCACCCAATCAAAACAGAAACTACGAGTGCAGTTTTTGATATTAGAATGCCTCTATCTTATAAAATTGTTTAAAATCCTTTTGAAATTTGGTATATTAAGGTATATATAAGGTATATTTGATACATTGATAGACTGAAGGATTGATAGATCAAACAACAGACTGATGGATTGATTGAACAATGGGTGGATGGGTGGAACAATTGATTTGATGGATGGATAGATGGATGGATGGATGGATGGATCAAATATATACTTTGATGGATGGAATGACAGATTGGATGGATGGAACAATTTATTTGATGAATAAATTAAACAATTGTTTGGATGGATGGAAGGAAGGGGGGTGGTTGGATGAATGCATGGAATAATGGATTTTATGGATAAAACAACTGATTGGATGAATGGATTGATCAAATTGATTTAATGGATGTTTGATGTTTGAATTGTTGATGAATGGATGAAACAACTGATTTGATGGATGGAACAAGGGATGGAAATTGATTTGATGAATGTATGGATGGAACAATCAAATTTAAGGATGAAATGACTAATTGGATGGATGGATGAAACAATTTATTTGATGGATAGAACAATGGATGAAAATTGATTTGTTAGATGGATGGAACAATGAATGAAAACTGATTTGATAGATTGGTAAAACAATTAATTTTCATGGATGGATTAATGGATGTAAAAACTGCTTTGATCAATATTAATACAATATTAATAATACATTTTGATGGACTGAACAATTGAAGTTTGACAGTTTATTAGATCAATAGGTTTATTTGAAAAATAACAGTTAGTGGTGTGTATGTCCTATTCGTATTACAATGTGTTCTTTTTTTTCTTCTCATGTGATATCTCAGAATAACATGCTATCAAGCTAGTAGGGTTAGAAAATGCTGAAGCTTGATGTGTGACTAACGCAACACCCCACCCCCTCTATATATCAAGTGTGCTGAAATGTCAGGGTTTTTTTTTTTGTTTTTTTATTCCCAGAGTTTGTGGTGCTTGCTCCAGAAATGAGTGCAGGCACTATTCATCTGTGACCTACCTTTCCATTTCAGAACATCAAGACAAACCTGTGCTCACTGCCGTCGGCGAGCAGCTCCATGCCTCCGTACGAAACTGGTAAGGTGGAGGGGGAAATGATGAGGAAGATGGGATGAGAAAGTGTTCTAGATCCAGGGGCGGGGAAATAAACAGAGAAGCTCAAAGACGAACATCAAATGAGGTATTTGAGGTGGAAGAAGGGGAGGGTTATGACAAGAAACTTCAGACAATGCTTAAATTCTCCATGAGATTCGGTAAAGGAGATTTGAGAGGAGAGCTGTGTTTGATATGCCTGTGATGAATGTGATGGCTGTCTACCTAAAATATGTCTGTCCCTGATATGAACTTTAGGATCAGATGACTATTTCAAGGAGGACTTCAAAGATGAAACTCTCTCCCGACTTGATAGGTTGAAACACTATTGTAAATGGTAGTGAACAAGACCTTTTCTTCTTCTCTCAGAGTGTCTTTTTGAGTTCATAGAAAAAAATCCATTAAAAAATTAAACAGGCAATGTAAAACTTTTAAAACACATTAGGTTATAATAAACCACATTAGAACTTTTTTGAACTTTAAATATGTCTTTGTGTTATGGAAACAGACCTTCATATCTACTTCACTACTATATATCTATATCTGTCTGCCTGATTGGATAGACAGATAGATGTACACATATTTCATAAACTTAAAATAAAACAATCATTTGTCTACTGTCACATCGTGAGAAGAGCATACGTGATTAATAAACTGCCACTACATCCCAAAAGATGGGTCTGCATGAGCATGTGTGGAGTTTTGGCATGCGTGTCAGCCCATATTTATCACACCCATAAGTTACAGTGTCTTTGCATCATTCTCCACCCATCGTGTTCATGTTGAGTACCATGTTGCTATTCATCATATGGCCATTTATTGATGCTCATGCAATCTCCATCAGTGCCTAGCGCTATTCATCACTGTCTGTGCTGTCGGCCGGGCAGGAGAGAAATGTGTGATGCACAACTTGTTAAAAGATGAAATATGTATGGTTCCATTCATTGTCACAAGACTGCCACTTCCTTTAGTTCTTAATGATGCTCTTATTTTTTGCATGCTATTCATTCATAATGAGCTTTCAATCACAAACAATGATTTTTTTTGGTTTGTTTTTCAAGACTAATGATCTTTCCAAAGGTTACTCTCTAAGACAACATTGTAAGCAATTAATGTATATACAGAATTCATGTCATTTTCTGTAAAAAATATACATACTTTAGAGTTGGAAAGTTTTATTTTTTATTCTACACTCTTCATTGTTACATGATGTATCTATTATGCTGACTCAGTGCTCAAGAGAAAAAAAAAAGTATTATTACAAACTTATTTTTTATTTATTTTTTAGCCATATTCATAGTTCATAGTGAGACTTGCTAATTAGCACATTATTAGGAAAGGCGATTTGCAAAGATTCAATAAAATACATTATACTCACTACTTCTGTAGGTGAGGCTGGATCAAAAAAAAACCATCTCAATCTCTTAGGAGTCTTTCTTGTCTCTGCGTCTCGGTCTGATGACGGATCACTCAGGGCAGATCAGAGGTAAGACACCAGTTCAGTCTGTGAGACACGCTGCTGTCAATCAACTATTGTGGGAGTGGCCACTGTCGATGTGACGCCACACTGACATGCATTTGAAAATGGCTTGACTTCAGAAGGGGCAACTTATTTTAATTAAATTAAAATAAAACTACTGGGTGAATCTTTATCATTGTAGGGTGGTTGTATGCAAACACTCCCAACACACATTTCAGTCCAAACAGCTTGTAAAAGTGCATTTGGCACCAAATGACCCCTTAAGTGGCTGGGGTATAGCAATAGCCAAACATATATGTACTTGTCAAAATTATTGTTTTTTCTTTTATTCCAATAATCATTAGGACATTAAGCAAAGATCGTGTCTTATTAAGACATTTAGTAAATTTTCTGTTGTAAATATATCAAAACCTAATTGTTGATTGTAATATGCATTGCTAAGAAATTCATTTGGACAACTTTATAGGCGATTTTCTCAGTGCTTTTTTTCACCCTCAGATTCCAGATTTTGAAATAGTTGTGTCTATATTGTCCTATCCCAACTTATTTATTTAGCTTTCAGTTGATGTGTAAATCTCAGTTTCAAAACATTTAGTCATATGTGGTCCAGGGTCATAAATGAGGTAGAAACAAGTAAAATATTGTATCATTATCATATAATTTGGTGTTTTAATGTTGCTAAAATATATAAGCATTATGAAGGTCTTAATATGTAGTTTATACATGTACCCACCGTGCTTTGCAGTATTTCACACATTGATATTCAGCTCCTCAAGATCCATAAATTCAGTTGCTAAATGTATAACAGACGCTGATTGTAAATAATTTGGCAGCAGTTTCCTGGGTCAGTCGTGTGAACTAAAACCGCTCCCTCTTCATATCGAGTCCTTCTGTTCTTCCAGATGCTGGGGCAGAGAAAGAAAAAAAAAGTGCTGCAGTATATGGACATAGAAATAGAGAGACAATAACATTTTGAACCTTGTCGTGGTGCTTCTCAAATACCTTTGACCATTTCTTGCTGCAGAGTGTGCACAAAATTTGACATTAATGGATACATTTTATGTATTATTATTATAATTTTTTGTGGTAAAAGCAGATTGATAGGCATACAGAGGCATCATGGATTTGGAATTATTTGATAGGCTATAGTTTTTTGTTGTCATTTAGTGTTATCTGAGAAAGTCAAATAAAAAGTAATTTTCTTCAACTTCATTGTTCCTTAACATTGTCTGTCTGTCTCCCAGAGTTTCCAGGAATCCGCATCTTAGGACCGGAATAGAGCAAACGTGAGTGATAAGGCAGACGTGAGGAACTGACCTTGAGAGATAGATCACCTCTGAAAAGCGAGCCTGCAGCAGGAGTGTAATAGCCACAAATCGATACATTTAAAAGGCAGCACATTCCTCTATGGTGAGACGGATCAGCTGGGTAAATTCAAGAGATGGTTATTCAAATGTGGGGATCAGTGTTAGGGCTAATTTGGTGACGGATGTTCTCGTCTAGCTCCTCGTAGACTTGAAATGGCATTCTGGACAATTAAAATCCTTTAGACTCTCCTGTTGACGCTGATTGGAGTATAATTAGATAAAGGACATATAATAGCCCAATGTGTGCAGTCCATTTAGACAATGGAACATTCACATTACGCTTTACAGTAATACAATGTGCTCTGTGAGTACAAACGTCTTCGCAGAAATGCTTTAATGCTTTATTGTGATTAAGGAGGAGAGACAAGATGAGTATAAATGAGATCATCTGTGCTTTTTGGCTGGGGTATTCTGTCGCTGTGTTTTATTTTTTAGCAAAAATTATTTGTCTTGAAGAAGAAGGAAAGATTGTAGACACTGATAATTGTAATGGAGCTGATACGAGTCTGCTTTTGACTCAGACTGCTTGTTTAAAAAAAACATGTAAGTGTGCTTTGAGTTTTTTAGCTAGTTTGGGCTGTTCACTAATTAGCTGATCAGTCACAGTATTCATCAAAACCGCTTGATTGTGGTAATTGGTTTGTTGCTTGTCCAAGATGGTCTACCAGCTTGATCTAAAAACCAGCTTGGAGCAGTTAGAAACAATTTATCATGGTTATAACCGCAAAGTTTGGGGTCTGTAATATTTTTTATGTTTTTTGTACATCTCTCATCAAAGATACATTTATTTGATTAAAAGTACAATAAAAAGTATGATATTGTGAAAAATTATTACGATTTAAAATAATGTTCTTCATTCGTTTTTCCCTTTTTTTTAAATACAATTTTTATTGTTTTGACATTTATCTAATAGAATAGCACAGGCAAACAATAAGCTTTGCAGCATGTAAAAAAAATATGTAAAATAAATAAAAAAGAAACGAAAAACTAATATATATATACACTCAACAAAAATATAAACGCAACACCTTTGTTTCTGCTCCGATTTTTCATGAGATGGACTTAA
>JAUMHI010000053.1:15163485-15185824 GCA_032359435.1 Enteromius unitaeniatus | reverse complement strand
CGGTGTGAACGCACAGTAACGATTAACTAAGCAAATTGCAATGTTTGAGGTGTTTTATAAGGTTCGATGTATTTCCTATTTTATTTGACATAAAACTTTGATGACACCGCTTGCAGATGGGTTTTTGTTCAGATTCTCATACACTTTCCAAAATAGACAAAGTACAAAGGCTATTGTCCAAAAAAATTATGTCAAAAGAAATATAAATCCATCCAAAAATCTTGAAAAATTGCCTACTATCAATGCACTCTCAGAAATAAAGGTACAAAAGTTGTCACTTTGATGGTACTTTTTCAAAAGCTACACTTTTGTAGCTGTAGGTTCTAATATGTACTAATATGTAGCCTTTTAGGTATCAAAATGGACCCTTTACAAACATGCACTTTTTGAAAATGTATTGCCCCAGTGACCGCTTTTGTACCTATTTAGGGAACTTTAAAAATGACTCTAGATGTATATTACAGATTTCTGCTTTATTACTATATATTTTTGGTGAAAACCATGATACTTTTTCAGCCTTTTTCCACAGATGTATCATTAAAAGTGTAAATACTGTCAGTTTTGGCCAATTTAATACATTCTTGTAACGGTGTCTGATAACGCAATGATTAAAATCAACAAACTTATTTATTGCCCTGAAGGTCTCTCTCAAACCTCCACTGCAGTTCCACGAATACCAACACTGGGCCGAACCCCTAATTAAAACAGGATTAGGTCTGTGTGTTATGATTAATTACTTCACTGAATGTAATTCAGCTAACACTGATGATCCTCTGCTCATGTGTCATGTCGGAGACTTGAACCATTCATCAAGAGCAAAGGGTTAAGCACAAAGCAGAACGCTGATGGTAAAACCGTGTTCCCTAATTATGTCTCATACGACAGCCTCAAGTGGCCTAACTAACACACAAACACACTTATATGCACACACCTTTCTGTCTCATTCGACTCCTCATATACATTATGCATATTATTATGTTCCATCTTTCAGTCTTGTAAGAATTTTTTGTTCCTTAATAGCTCTATCCGTATAAATAAACAGTATTAGAGTGTTAATGCATTGCATTAGTGTTAGGGCTGCCATGCCATATCAAGTAATAATTTAGTCCTTACTAAAATTGTTACACTTTAGTATTTAAATATCTTTATTCAAATTAAAATATCTGAGATCCAAAGAGCTCAGCAGATATTTCATGAAAGTAAAACACTACAGTTCATAGACATTCAATACAGTATTGCAAATCACCTACTTGTCTTTTATATTTCTTAAGTTTTTTTCCGACAGAAACACAGAATTGATATTTGTGAATAGGCTGGTGAATGAGAGCAATTCACAGCTTTCAATAGTGATTCAGTTGGAAACAAAAATAATATCTTGGGTCATTTTATAGCCTGCTGCACAGGCACAACTGTAATAGTTTCTAACTTATGTAAAACCACTGTGGGCCTGCAGTGTCAAGCATATTAAATACGTGAGTACATACATTTAAACTGAGTCATAATGTGTTTGAATTGGATTGCATGGGGGATTTTCAGCAGCATGATTTATCTAAACTGAAGACATTTTGATATTAGTTTAATCAAAATACTGAAGGTGACACTTGTTCTGTAAATAATGGGATGATACATGGCAGCTACACATGTCATGCATTTTTATTTTATGCTTCAGTTTGACCAACTTCTATTCTAAGCAATAAATGCATGACATTCTGTTTTTGGCATGGACAGAATATTAGGTCGCGCTTTATATTAGGTGGCCTTTACTATGTGCTTACATTTATACACACACACACACACACACACCTATATGTATGTGTGTTGGTTTTTCAGTAGTAAGTGTACTGATTTGGACTGAGAAGTAAAGCTCTTCACAGAGGACTCGAAACCCGACCCGGGACCCTTGCGGGATCTGGTCTATACTTTAAATGGTTAGCCGGGTCCAGGTTGGGTCCAAATCTAATTCTTCAGGTCCCGCGTCTGTGTGTATTACCTGAGTCGATCACAAAACACAGTACCTGCACAAGTTAGTTGACACTTCGCATTAAAATAACACACAGTCTCACATGCACAAAATGTTTCTATAGCGGCCGGGACTTTTACTGCAATAGTATGCATTGCATTTTTTTCTTACGTGTTTATAATAATATGAAAGAACCATCATGTTATATTTAACATTTTTGGTCAAGCTCGGCTCAGAGAGCACAGTGATGACACTCTTATCAGAATAAGCTATTTAGGTCTTGTGCCATACGCGTGAATTCCTCCATTAAGTTTCATAAGATGACCACTAGGTGCCTTAGGTGAAGCTCTAAACATATGTTTCGTATTGTTTTATCTTACTGGAGAAGAGACTGTTGCACGCTGTTGAACATGCAAACAGTAAAGTTTACCGCATTATTCTGTGCGCTTTTTAAATAAATAAATAATCTTTTACAACCTACAAAAGATACCGTTATTGTAGTTCTAAAGGGTAAAACCAACAGTCGAAGTTGACTTAAGTCACCAACCGTGACCACGAGTAGACCATTCAATATAGAATAGTGGATTAAGAAGGGTCTTTCTGTCAGCAAGAGAGAAGAACAGCCTAACGTTGATGTGAATTTGATTTGCCTTGTTTTTGGACCTTTGAAGACCACTACTGACAAGGGCAGATCCATGAAGGGAAACCATTTAATTCTTCGCAGTGACTGAACCACAAACCAGAGACACAAGGAAACAGACATTTTCAACATAAAAGTCCACAATTGACGAGACAGAGAAGCAGAGCAGGCGGGAAAGAGGCGCACCAGGGCGGAGCAGGACACCAGGGCAGAACAGGCATTACTGAAATAGAGAATACAAAGAGGTTAATGATCTCTAATGGCCATGACTGGGCAGGACGAATATTCCAGGGCGGCTTCTGTAGCCGTAAATGGGAAGGGCAAGGCATCAGCCTCCATGGTCTTGATTGGGCATGACAAGGACTCCGATACAGCCTTCTTAGCCATGACAGAGCAGGACGAGAGATCATGACCAGGGATCCAAGACGGCTTCCATAGCCGTGGCAGGGCAGGACAAGTGTTCAACAGCCCCTGTGGCCATGACAGGGCAGGGTGAGGATTCAGAAAAAGCTTCCATAAACATGACAGGGCAGGACAAGGACTCAGAAATGAATTCCATAGACATGATAGGGCAAGGTGAGGGTTCTATGGCCTTATGGCCATGGCAGGGCAGCACAAGATTCCAATGGGCTCTGCAGCTGGAACGAGATGGGACAAGGGCTCAGAAGTGGCCTCTGTGACCGTGGCAGGACAAGGGCTCAGTGGTGCAAACTGATAGTCCGGGGCGTTGTGCAGCCACTGACGTAACCTCCGGGGACTCCACGACATCCAGTGACATGACGTGGCTCTCGATTATTAGACGAATCATAGCGTGGCTCAGGAAGATCAGAGGAAACGTAAGATGGCTCTGGCTGATCTGACGTGAAGTGATGGAAGTTGAGCTGACTATTGCAGAAGTGATCATCAGCAGTGACCCGACCTGACAGATGAGGATTAACATTAGCTTGATTTGGTATATGCAGATCTGTAACAACTTGACTTGAAGAGTGAGAATTGGTAAAAAAAAAAAACTTAATTTATGAGGTTCTTCTGGGGATAGACGTGGCTTCTGAACCTCACCAGGGACTTGACTTGACTCACATTGGTTGGCGTGGATTTTATTTGGCTTGTGAAGATCGGTGTGGGCTGGGCTTGATTCTGTAAAGACAGCTGTGGAAGGATGGAGTGCCGTGATGTCCGCCATTTAGCAAATGCTTTCAGGCACGATGCTAGAGTCACACACCTCCACCACACCCACGGTGAATGCGGAACAAACACACAATAGAGCGAAGTCTATAAGCCCAGCCAAATATGAACGCGGACCCTCGCGTCTAAGCTGGGATTGCAGCGGCTGATTAACTCCATCACAATAAACACTATTAACACACAGTCAGGCAGTTCTGAACAATTAACGATTGCTATAAACTCACGTGCAAAATCCTTTACCGATCGGGTTTGCTGTTTCAGGGTTAATATTATTCTGGCTGTGTCCATACCTGATTGAACCTCCTTGAAAGGCTGCTGGAACCTTCAATAGTGGAGTATTCTGTAATGATAGGGACTGACAAGGGCGGATCCATGTGCAAGCTTTTATTCAAAATCATGTTCTGACAGGCAGGGTCGACACAACAGCAACAGGAGTAAAGCAGTAACGCTAATTTCTCTAAAATACAGTGTAATATTACTTACTTATTTACTGTACATAATCCTCCAATCTTTAAATTCCTGCTGATGTGTTGCAACCTCCATCAACAAACTGATGTCTTTCAGCATGCAAGGAGCTGTATTTCATCAGGAACACACATGGCAATGCAACGGATCACAGACCTTTAATCTACACATACTATGAATTTAAATGAACAGGAGATCTCAATGTGGCACCTTGATTTAAGTATGAACATCCTCACTGGACTGTACACACCCTTAATTGAAGTGAAGCATGAAAATAACCTACAGCGTTGTTGTTTTTTCTAGCATCATTCCACTGGACAGGTTGTCTATATTTTGCTAGGCCTCCATACATCATTTGAAACAGAAGAGGCTGTCTCGGTCATCGCTGTGTGCTTCACAGGTTGTGACTGTTATTGACAATACCAGCAGCTTTATAAAGGTGATGGGATGTAAATGGTGTTACTGACATACCGACATACATAAGAATAATGTAAGGTGAAAAAGAAAACATGCATCATGCAACTGCAGTTTCTCTTTCTTTTTGTTGAGACAATAAATTTGTTTAGATTTCATTCAGGTATTAAATAGACCTGGCAAAAGTCAATTTGATGACTCTTTTAGTTATAACTTTGAGATGATTGACATATTGGACATTATAAATGCTTAGCTCTGCTTAGATATACAGTGATTTTTTTTTTTTCTTTCCAAACTACACTGTAAAAAAAGGGTTTTGTAACGCAGTGTTTGTTGTCGTTTTTCCCCATGTGCTCTGTGTGACCCAGTTTCTGTCTTGTCTAATTATGTGAGTTTGTTCAGGTGTGTCTTATTAATTAAAATCTTTGTCTACCCTTTATAAGTTACGTTCAGTTTAGTTCCTGTTGTCCCCACTCTACCTGTGTGTTTCAAGTTCCCGTGGATTATTAAAAGGATTATTATTGTTAGAGCCTCGCGTTTGCTTCTTTGCTTCCCACGGTTACAGTTTTACAACTTCTTGTTTTAAGTTTGTATAACAAAAGTTAAAAAAGGAAACTTTAGAATAAAATACTACAATAAAACAAAGACTATATGAAAAATAAAATAAGGAAAACTATATGGACATGTACACAATAATCTAATTAAAAGAAAAAATTAAACTGTTTGAAAATAAACAGAATTATGAAAAACGCATTCAAAATATAAATAATATTAAAAGAATATGACATTGTTTTAATTACACAAAAATAGCTCTGTGCTGTTGTAATTAATTGTGAAATTTACTAGCAATTTCTAAGTGAAAATAGTTTTAACATACATGGTTTTGCACCTGAAATAATTTGTATGTTGATTAACACAGAAAGAAAAAACACAAGAAATTGTGAAATGAATCCTTGTTGACAGCTCTAGTCTTCGTTACAACAAACGACAGTGAAGTCCCACATAGGATAATTTGTATGCTGATTTCCATGATTAAGATTAAAAAAGAAAACACGCAATAAATCTTGAAATGAAACACAGTTGACAGCCCTCATCTTCTTTACACTGAATGACTGTGAATTCACAAACATTAAAATGTCTTCTGTTATCATGTTGGTGTGAAACAGCGTTCTAGTGGGATATGGTCTTCTGTGTTTGAACATATTTGAAAAAGGGCAGTTAGAACACCGCTGGGCTGGGAATAAGATAAAGAGATAGGTAGGAAATGCAGATCGACAGGCTGTCCCTGAGACCAAAGAGTGTTGAAGAAGCAAGTGATTTGTTAGCTGCTTCAGAGATAGATGAGAAGACGAGAGTGAAACTTCAACAATCTGTTCCGGCATGCACTCTCCCTCTGTGACTTCAGCTGAGACAGCCTGTGAGGATCAAACCGCACACCCTGAAAGAGAGGAAAGCCGCCGTTCATCCACATTAAAAAAAGGAAGACGAATACGCAACTGGTGAAAAAGTAGGTTAGATCCCTCTTCAGGAAAATCTTTCCCTGCGGGTTCAAAATTTAGGGTGATTTCAATGGTTATAGCTCATTCATGTTCTAAGTTAAGAAGACAAACTTTGAATTATTCAGATCTTAGATATTCTAGGTTGCATTTATTTTGCATATATAGTCTTTGTCTGCACTGTACAAATGACCTTGTCTCTTCGATGTCAGTTTTTCTGTATAGGGCAATTAATGGACCTTGTGGATAGTCCTGTGGAGTAACAAAACCATTTTATACAGTGTATTAATCATTCTTTAATATGCATTGTATACTCATTAAAAACAACATAAAATAAATAAAAATAAAAAATACATCAGTGGTGCTTATCTGAAAATCCTTTATTTGCCGTTCAAAAATGACCAGCTTTATTATTATTATCATTGTTATGCTGTATTATCACCAAATTACTCGCCTTTTTGTCAACTTATTTTCTTTCAACTAGCACTGGTTTAGTACTTCTTTTAGGAACTGATTAGACCAACCTGGTATCACGCCAAGACGTGACAGAATCACATTGGTCCACTTTGAAAAATGTGTAGATGTCATGGTTTTACCTCCTCAGACAAGAGTGTCTTCTGAATGAGATGTGTGCATGTTAACAATTGTGTGCAATTTTTTTTGCTGAAAAAAAGCGTATATTTTACTCTATTCTTTGCATAAAGACTCCAGGCTTCAGAAGGACTTGAAATGCAACACAACTTGTTTGTAACTTTTTTTTTTTTTTTTTTTACTGCTTATGGTCAGTTTTTTGCAATAAATATCTGTGACTGCGCGCATATTGTTTGTGTGTGTATTGTCTTTTTATATTGTTCAGAATTGGGTAGGTTTAGGGTAAAGGTGGGGCTAGGTGCTACAATGAAAGTATACATTTATATAAAATGAATCAAGACATCCGTGTGTGGATCACGGCTGATGCCTGTCACTGACTTACGTTGTAATCTTTTTTTGTATAAGTTTCATGTCTGAGGAGGTAAAAAGTGTGTTTGAGATGCACTACACTAGCCTGCCACCGGCTGAAGAGAGCAGCCCCTTGAAGTCATGGGAGGAGTAAACAGATTTCTATCTATAGGACGTTTTTCAAATCTAAGCAGTTTGAGTGTAGTGAAGCCTCTCACAACATCCATTAAAAAACGGCCTCTGGTCGACCAGTTTTTTACTCTTATACAATACGAATATATATTTACCATATCGCCTAATCTTAATTGTCATCATTTAATATTTAGTTTGAATATCAGATATTCCATATAAAGATTGATTACAAAAGGAACTTTTTAAAGAAAAAACACACAGCACACATCATGCTTGTAAGTCACATAATCTGAACAATGAGAATAAAGTGTGTCGTCATCAAGGCTTCCACAGCCGATTTTGAGCAACTGCTGCGCCTGACCTGTGCGACTGCTCTCGTTTTGCTCTCGCGGTACTTTGATGGCACATGTGATCGAAAGGCGGCTGCAGCGCCGATCAAAGTCAGACAAATGATCTTACCAGAATGCATTGTTTTGTAAGGTGGCAGCCGATTTCTTGTGGCACTGCTTTAAGTCGAACGCACCTAAATCCACGACAGCTACACGTTTTTCAAAGTGGACCAACGTGATTCTGTCACGTCTTGTCGTGATACCCGGTTGATTAGACATACACCTCCTTTATCTGAGCTCATGCATATTTTTTGAGCAAAAAAAAAAAATTGGTGAAAATTTAAAGTTGTATTAAGTCAGGTATTTTGCCCAATGCAAAAACATTATTACAAAATAATG
Organism: Enteromius unitaeniatus; assembly: GCA_032359435.1. Lineage (NCBI taxonomy): Eukaryota > Metazoa > Chordata > Actinopteri > Cypriniformes > Cyprinidae > Enteromius > Enteromius unitaeniatus. Next base: position 15,177,865 of record JAUMHI010000053.1, on the reverse strand, counting down.
GAAAAAATAACATTCTTTCTGGGTAAAATAGACTTGAGACAAAATAGGGGTTAAAATAAGCTAAGATGAGGAAAAAAGGACACTTATTTCTCTTATACATTCATATAAATTTAAAAAATAAAATAGTCCAGGCACATGTTGTGCATTCCGCTACCCGTTTGTATGCTGCTCTTTATGTGGATTGTGCAATAAACTGTTATCATTTCTTTAATGTGTTTAGCTTATTTGTTGTTTCACAACCTCAAGGTAAAGGTTTTTAACCAAGAAAGCCATTAGCAAAATTAGCCCATTTCTCCACTGTAGCAAAGCCCACTAAAAGCTTTAAAAGTCTGTTTGATACAGTATTATAATTATACACTAACCTGAGCATAGGTCAGACTGTGTTTTAAAGCATGCAAGCATCAGTTAAATGCCTAGTTTATCGCATTTTGGCAGATTTCTCAAAATACACACACACTGTAAGGTTAGGTGCAAAAATTTTCATTTAGAATACATTTTGCAATTATTTACAAAGAAATGGTCATAATAAGTCATATTTTGAAATTAAAATGATATAACAATATACAATATAATACACAATTTTCACAATGTAAAATAACTTTGAAGGTCATTGAAAATATATATCTTCAGTCTGCAGTCTCACATGAGCCTTCAGAAATAATTTTAATATACTCAGCAAAATAACAAGAAACATCTGCTTTATATTTTTGTAAAAACCATGATGCTTTTTTAAATAATAATTTGATGAAAAAAGGTCAAATAACAGAGTTTACTTAAAACAGAAATCCTTTATAAAGTATTATAAATATTGCCACAGTCACTTGATTAATTTAATGCATTTTTGATGAATGCAACTTTTATATATTATATTTTTGAAAAATGTATTAAACTTTTGCACAGTAGCCAAGTCAAGTCGTCACTTTTATTTATATAGCGCTTTTAACAATACAGATTGTAGCAAAGCACTGAACATTATCAAGTAGAACAGAGTAATGGTAATGTATAATGATGAATATTAAACTTTATTTATCAAATGCAGAGACGGTCTCTGTAGTCAAGACGACAATAATCACAAGAAATTTCTCAGGTTTCCCCAACTAAGCAAGCTAAAGGCGACAGCAGCAAGGAACCAAAACCCCATCCATGATGGAATGGGGAAAAAAAACCTTGGGAGAACCAGGCTTAGTTGGGTCCAGTTCTCCTCTGACCGGACGCCAAGCACCTAATTTCCAGTTCAATTTTAGACACGTTGGATTGTGTAAGAACTTAGATTTAGAAATGCCAAGTCAGTTATGTATCTCTGAAAAAATTATTGCCTTTCCAAAATAATCTTGCAGTTAAGCCTCTCCATACCTACTGTTGTACAAAATCCGTCCCCAGGTTTTTATTCCATTGCAAGGTAATTGATAGCCAGCGGATAACCTGGTACAGTCTGGTCATTGTAGACAGAGCTAATTAATCTCTTTCAATCCCAGCTGCAGTGCCCAGCGTGGCCCAGGGAGTTTGTGTTTCTCTCCACAGTTACAGGTGGCCTTCCCTGCCTTTTCAATCAATGCCTGCACCTGAAGCTGGACCCTGCTACAAGGATACGATAGGATAGGGAGGGTATTTCAAGCAGTGGCTGATGGGATTGATTATCTGACCTTCATAGCGTGTTGAATCTCTGAAGCTTGTTTGGAACATCCTGGACTTATTGTACATACATAATACATATTCTAGTGAGCACAATCTCACAGTCTGTGTACACCTCCTCTGAAGTTTCTGTTTCCTATCCCTTCCTGTTCTAACTTAGACAATGTTTAAACTTTGTAATGTACTTCTCTTTGCCTCTTTAAGATGAATTGCTTATTGTAAGTGGCTTTGGATGAAAGTGTCTGCTAAATGTGCTTTATAAATATTAAACATTCTTCATAAATATTCAATTCAAAGTTAATATTATATTATATTATAATATTGGCAATTGTTCCTCCAAAAGTCGTCTTCATGAAGCTGGAGTGTTTCCCACGGGTTAATACTTTCAGTTGAGAACAAAAGTTGAACCAAATAGAGCTGATTAATGATACTGTTGTCCTTTGCTTATCGTTGATTTGATCAGGTTTCATAGTCAATTCACTTTACACAGTTATTGAAGTGAACTGATTCAAGACTGACACTTTTTTTGCAGAATTTTTGCTGTTAGTTTACTGTTTAAAAGTTATAGTTTTAAAGTGTTTAATTATGGGTTATGAAAGCTCATATTGGTTGTAGGAGTCCCAGACAACAGGTTGACATGCATGCAAGGTCAAAAAAACGCTTTAATTTTCTTATAATATGGATTCATTTTACCCTATTTGTTCAAATGGCTCCCAAACGATTTGTTCAATTAATTTCACCAAACTTCTACAGTGAGTTTAATGCTCCAAAAGCGGCACCTAGTGGCAAAGAATGCATTTGCATTTTCATTCAGACCAACATGAAAAGACCAACAAGTGCTAATGTTTCATTTTGACGAAAGTGCTCCAGAACTCGTTTAACAAATGACAGATTTTAAACTTTGCAGGATATTTTCATTCACTTAGAGCTGTGTTACACACTTCATGAAAACTCGTTTTCAAAAATACATATTAATGGCACTTTAAAACTATTTCTCTTTGTGTAGAGTGCCTAAAAATAAAGGTGACTTGACTTGGTTGTTTAAGTCAATATATATGTCACAAGCCAAATGAATAGAGCTTTATGGGATGGGTTGCATGATGAAATTTAAAGGAGCTGGGTTAGCAGATGCTCTTTTAATTCTTAAAAAGTCTTTAGAAGCTCACTGCTGCAATCTGTACCAAAGTCAGTATGATAGATGTGTGCTGGGCAGTGAAGAACTTTTTCTTTCAATCAGAAGTTTATCAGATGTTGTCTTGAGAATCTGGTAACTGTACCCTTCATCTCCTGAGACACAGAACTGGCCTCAGCTTTCTAAAGTTCACCGGGATGGCAGCACAACACATTGTCCACTGAAATAAATATAGACGGAAGCAGACCAGGGGCCCGTTTCAGAAAGGAGGTTAAGTGAAAACCAACCCTGAGATAAGAAACTCTGGGTTTACCGTTTCAGAAAGGCAGGTTTCAGAAAGGTTTGTCAAACTCATAGGGTAACTCAAACTTGTTTCTGAAAGAGAGGTAACTAGTACTCCGAGTCAGATACCGTGGTAACTTACTCTGTGAACCTAACCTGGTCGGGAGCAGGTTTTATTCTCTAAACTCAGAGTTTCTGTCGGTCTCCTCCCCTTTTTTAAAGACGAAGCGGTATTTCTTGCCATAGCCTTAGTCATTCATTGCCCACATTTCAGACACACAAAGAATAAAGTTCCGAGAATGGCTTGTCCTTTTTTGGGGGATCCCATAGATGAAGAGGCTGTATTAATTCGAAGAGAATTACATTTACGTCAGCAAGAATTTGGAGACCCAGAGTGGATCTTTTTGTCTTTTCCCTTGTAACGGTGGTATTGTGTGGTTGAGCTATCCAGGATAATTGTCAAAAATTTGTGACAAGTAGATACTTGTCTGGCGCCCGAACATTAGTAACCAATTGGGTTTTTTCTATTTTTTGGGTGGTTTCTATTTTTATCTCATCTATAAATTTTGAGAGCTGACTTTATCATTAAGATGTGGTCTAGTTGTTCAGATACAGCGTCAGCACATGGGAAGACATGGATTCGCTTCCCGTATCCAACGGATTATTATTTTTTTGGCTTAAATAACAAGTAAAATAATTGTTTTGGGCAACCACGTTACACCCCATAACGTTACATTTTTGTTTGAGCGTTACAGTTTTTCGTTGCTATCAATTAAGTTATGTATATCCATAATCTAATCCATTCTTACATCACTAACATCGCCAATCATGGCCATGCTCTTACATTTCTTTGCTAATGGAAGCTTTCTGTATCGGGGATGCGGAGTAAGTAAGGCCACTGTATGCACTGTATGTATTTAAAAAAAAAAAACGTATCTGATTATATTTTTAAATTTCGTTTTCAGCTACTGCCATGTTCTTTTAATACTTGCAGGATTGCACCTACATGACAATTACAATTAAATGCAATAACATAGTTTTAAGTTTTACATTTTGATATTACTGCAAAAAAAAAAAATAATTCACTGACCTTCAACAGGAACGCTCTAACTAGATTAGTGGGATTATTACTCGTTCTAAAAATATATTTTTTAGTACTGCTAACATTCAAATTTGTTGTAGAAACTATGCAGAAGCCTATTTTATGTAATTTAATGCAATTTCATCTGAAATAACTTTAAAATTACGGCCAATTCCCAACATTTTGGGATTCATTACTTATTTTTTATTACTTAAATATGTGCTCATATTTGCTGTAAAATGCATTTACATGAGTTCAGCTGGAGAAAAAAATGCCAACCTCTTTTTTTTCAGATGTTGCCATGGTGATTTGTAATATCTGCGCTCCATTGATAATGGCTTTTAGAGTCGCTGTGTACACGCTTAACTCTGAGTTAGTCTACTCAGACTTACTCAAATCACTTGTTCAAGTTTAAACTCTGAGTAGTTTAAACCTCCTTACTGAAACAGGCCCCAGTTGTTATTTAGCTGGTGTTTTACATAAACACTAAACCTAGACAAACATGACTGATTACTGGGCCATATTTTTTTTTTGTTTTTTGTTTTCTGCCAGGAGAATAGGTCTCGGGTACATTTAGGACTTTGAGAGTCTCTGGAGTAAATGTTATTTGAATATCTTATTGATGTGTTTCAGGGTTTATCGACATTTCCTGGAGCCGCAGGGGAAGCTGGTAAATGCACACACAGATTGTTCGCCCGATTAAAAAGATGCTTATATGCATGTATAATGACCTGAGTGCTCATGTATTTTGGTGTAATGATCAACGGTATTGAGTCTCTCTGAGAAATTATGCATTGCTTGTGCACATTATATATTATTTAAAATTGTATATTATTATATTATCATAAAACATAGTTGGTTTTCTGTAATGTAATACATGAATACAATAAATGAGTGCACTTGAGATTATTTCGTATCGTTATTTCGTGGCAAGATGTATTTTCGTGTATTTTACACAAACAAAGAAACATAATTAAAAAAGATAAAATTCTAATTAACATATAAAATAAAGTTCTAATGTGAAATGTATAATATACAAACATACACATGAAAAGTATATTAACATGTATGTAACATAAATTGTACCCAGGAAATCTAAATTATGTATATAAATATAAATGTACATTCATTTATTTAATTTATAGTAATTATAATATTTTGTGTGATATAAAATAAATAATTTATACAATTAATTTTAACATGGAAAAGTTTGCATTTATATAATATTTACTTTTTAAAACATTCTTTTTGACGTCATCAGCTTGTCATCAGCTTAATCAGTACTGACCAACTGGGAATGTATTGAAAGAGCACCTGCAAGTGTCACAGTTGTGCAGCATCTAGCTATGTATCTGTCTCTGTCTGTCTGTGTCTGCCTCACACACAGTTGGAAAGTATGGATAATTGAATGCCCCCTACCAGCAGACCAGGCCATTTGGCGTAGCTGATATGTCATGTGCTTATAAAGGTGTGGAATGTGATGACAGTTGCCATGGAAACCTGCAGACAGATGGGGGTCAGAGTGGACAGACTTGCTTAGAACGCAGGTATAAAAAAATAAATAAATCAAATAAAAATAATAAAAAAATTGGCTACATTTTAGTTATTCGTTCAATGCACAAAAGTGTAGCTTGCTTGCCTTTATTTCAAGACATTAAGTTATTTCTGTATTTAATGGCATCTAACAATTTAGATCTATTCAAATTAAGCAGCGCATATGTGTATATGCAGAACAAACTGTAACCACAACAGTGTTTATTTTATTTATTTTATTATTTTCACATTTAGAAAACACTTGTTTATGAGTGATAGTTGTACGAATTACCCATAATTGGATTAAAGTCACTGATTAAGGCCATAAAACATTTATTTATTTCTGGTAGTTACTAAGGCAAAATTTCTATTTTAATTATCTTGATGAAAAAGTATGCTGGAAAAAAATTAATGGGTAATTAATTTATTAATGCACGCACATATGCATACCTTACCTGTCATTGTTTCACCTGTATTTATTATCCTCTAAAATTCCATAATTATCTATTATTATTCCATAATTCTATATTCTTATAAGGCAAAACCTATGGTTATATTAGACCGCAAATAGTACAATAGTAAGTCAAATATGTTCAATTTTTCTCATTCTCAGTGCAAACCTCATTAACATTTTCATTCTACTATTAAGTGATGGCATCTAAATAGAAAGCACTTTTTTTTTTTCCTAGTAGATGCTTTATTTGATCACTCGAGAAAAGAGTGTCTGCTAAATATTAAATAGATAGATTGGAATTGATTATTAAGCATTATAAATACAATAACATAATAACCACATCTAATCTTCATTTGCATTCGAATATCCCATGGGAGATTAAATATGACACATCTGAAAATCAGTTTTATTTGAAAAAGCACCTTCTGTGCTCACATCAATGAGAAGAAATGAGGCAGAGATTTGCAGGGGCGAATCAGAACCACTTTAATGCTTCTGTTGATTTCTCCAAACACTCTTTCATTATTGTAATTGGCGTGTCTGTCCATCAGTGTGTTGCCCCTTTTGAAAAAAAAAAAAGAAAAAGCATTATCTTAAGTGCGAATAATGCCAGCCTTGATGTGGGGAATGTGTTGTGAATTTATTGTATGGTATTATTAGGGTTGCTTTGAAGGACAGAAGAGGACAAAGTTGTTTCCCATCAGCCATGGCCTGTTTGAATGTAGATAACAATGTTAGCGGGTGCGGGATTCGTCAACTCTGTCTTTGTTTGTGTGTTTAAGTCTCACATGTGGCAGCTGACTAGATATGCATTGATGTAATCTATTAAAATTGTTAATTACTTTTGGAAAATATGGTTTCAAAGACCCTCTTTATCTTGTGTCTTTTTAACCCTCACAGACATGCAAATGCTGTGATGCATAAATGCACAAATATGACAAATTTCTCTCTAAAACCACTTCCTGTTCGCACAAATGAACAGAAGTACAGTAGAAACTCTCAATTTTGAACCAAAAATGGATTTAAGGTATGTTCTGAAAGAGACATTAAACTGCAAAATGTGACTAACTATATACTTGTACATAGTTCATTCTTATATAGTCTTTTGCTGTTGAGTTTAAAGTCTGCCCGGTTCAATCAGTCAATATTGGGTCAATTCAGTGCATGCAAAAATACATTCCAGTATTTAATTATAGGATTTTTTTATTTACTTTTATAAATTCAGCTCTTGTTGGGTTCAAATGCAAAGTTTGTCACTTGAAGTTAAGAGCACTCGCAAAAAAAAAAATGTAGAAGGTGATCTCATTGTAAGTAAAAGTGTAGCTGATTTTGACCTCCACCTGCTGGAGGTGAACAGAACCGTTTAGCCTCACACAGAAAAACAGCATTTACCCTCAGTATTATATCTGAATCATGCTGTATGCGACTCATATTTCTTTTAGCACTATTTAGCAGGTTGCAATATTCACATGGCCACTGTCAAGTTACTTTTTGACTAGTTTATCATACAATGCAATAAAATTTGCAACAGAAACACAATGGTATGAAAGCCTGCTGTTCCCTTACTAATTAATCAGCGTGTAATTAAGAAGCTGCCATCTCTGCAATCATAACTACTGATCTTCAATATGGCACAGTTACTATAACACTCATGACATCCTTTTGTTTTATCTATAAATTCCCTGGGTCTACCTGATCTGAAATTCCCCATGAAGAAGCATTTCCACATGTATCTGTGAATGGATTACATACTGCACATTTTGACTGAGGTTAAGTTGAGAATTCTGACATTTTCTTAATTCATGTCATTCATGTGTTTTTCTGTCTTCTATTCAGATATGATCTACAGAAAGGACAAGTGAACACTCTTAATTTAGCCAATACTTGCATATGACCTACAAGCCAACCATTTAATCAATAGTTATTTTATTTTGTGCTTTTATCTCATATTAGTCAACTCTCTACATAATATATCCTAAAGCTTAATTCTAACCGTTTATTGATGCTCAACTGAGAGCTGATACTGTATGTAGTTGCAAACTTATTTAGGATTATTGCCAACAGATTGTCTAAAGAAGACCATCAAAATAACGTGTAATGATTTCATGTAGTGTATAAACTAATACGGCTGCAAATCTCTAGGTTAAGCATCGCAGTTAAGTTTATTGTGACATAGGGAGAGGTTGAAAGCTTGGTCAGTGGCATCAGTGAAGGCACATATACCATACAGCTGATATAATTGTGCTCACTGAACTGTGCTGCCCTTACATTTAGAGGTACCCCAGGGTGTACACGTATAGATTATACTGTAACTGCATAAACGGCCACACATAAACCATAGACAATCAACCATGGCACTGAATATTACAGATTTGTAGGCTCTTTGGAAATATTGAACATTATGTGATGGAAATTGCCCCTGGGATGTTGATTCGGCCTTTTTTTAAGGGACAGTTCACAAGTAATGGAAATTCAGTTATCATTCACTCTCCCTCAGTGTCGTTTTATACCAGTCTGACTTACTTTCTTCTGTAGAACACAAATACAGAAAGGAGGCCAAGCAGCTTTCGACCATCAAAAGGGCACAAAAAGGCCCCTTAAAGTATAAAAGTGGCTTGTGCCCCAACTCTTTTTGAATATAAATTAATAAATGAAAAAAAGTTACATTCCTTTCTGATCACAATATTCCTTTTTGGACTGATATCTTATACCTTAATGAATATAAATACTGTTTCATACAATTATTATAGATTTGTATAGACATGAAATTGTGGGAAAAGCCTTGTGCCCTTCAGATGATGTGTAGAGTATAGGGTCTAAAACATCCAACAAATCGTTCCAATTTTCTCTAAGCATCACCTGGAACCCCTAACATCTGTTATTTATACTGTAGCAGTGTGTGTTACCAGATGTTGTGTGTGTTTTGGGATGAGTTTTGAGGCCATTACCCTCTGGCTATTTTACATAAAGACTCAAATGGAAATTCCCGGTAGCAGCTGACAACTCTCTGACCAACACAGCGTGTGTCAGTTACACATGATGTCCTGCATAGATTAATCCACATCACACGCATTACTCAATACTGGTGGTGTACCTGGAATAGAGGGTTTAAAAAAAATATGCTGATGCTGACACTAAAAAGCTTAATGTTCCCCGGTTATCATTTTATTACACAATTATATTTTATAAATAGTACATTTTACAGGTTTTTACAGTCCGGCCTGATTTTTATAGTTTGACATTCTGGAGCAAAATTCGCATTGCTTTATGTATACTGACATTATTCTCATTTGATCATAATACTGTAGTAGCTATATTTCAATACACTACTGTGGGAAAGCCGCTCTGTAGCGACCTTCCAGGCCGTGGTAAGTGTCTGTGATGCAAAAAGACGATGGCTTTACTCGAAAGTGCATTCTACAGAAATAAATAAAACGCTTCCACCAGCAAAATATACAGGTGTCCACAACCTGATCTCACGGCAATTTGTACATATTTTACGAGGTGGCTAGTTCGTACGAATGTGTACGACCTCATCCGTACAAATACATACGATTTATTCTGCCAATTATGCCAATTCGTATGAATTTGTACAAACTAATCATAACCCCGCCCCTACACCTAGCTATCACGTGGTTTTAGACAAATCGTACGAAATTGTACAAATGAGGTCGTACGAATTAGTACGAATTGGCTCAAATTTGGCACCTCGTACAAATATGTATGAATTGCTCGTGAGATTGTGTTGGTGTGCACAGTACGCTGTTGCAAGGGGCTTTGACTCGTTCACGGCACTACCACTGCACGTGGCCTACCAAGAGACCCCATCACCAGTGTTCTGCAAGTTACTTCCAAACTGTTTACATGTTACTGTTATTTAAAAGTAATGCCTTACATTACAATATTACTGATTCAAAATTTTAATGCGTTACATGACTTTTGTATTACTTTTGAGTTACTTTTCAGTTATTCAAAATATTTGGTGTTTTCTGAGTCCGTGTCACAAAGATAAATTTCTTGACTCGCCATCTCCTCTGATGCACCTTAAGTTATCTTTTATGGATTAAAATTATAATAAAAGAGGATTTGGTTTCGATTTCTTTTTTATTTCGTTAAGTGGTCAAATGAGTTTTGTTTTTTGTGATTTTTTTTTTTCTCTTTTCTTTATTTTATTTTAGGCAAGTTGTGATGATTTGAAAAGGTTAAATTGATTTAAAAAAAAAAAAAACAAAAAAAAAACACGAACATTACTTTTAACAAAAAACGAAAACATTTAATTTAATGTACAAAAATGCTCCAAGCGTTTTTCTAAATTAACTTAATAGAAAAAAAAAAAAAAACTAAGCGAAATATCATTATTTTGCCATTATACAAAAATCTGAACTATTTTAATAGCTGAAACAGTATGAGCTGTTTTGGTAGAAGGACCACTGTCCAGTGCGAGCCGGGCGGAGCTATTAGCCTTGGACACAGGCTGAAATAATTTCCACTGTTGGGCCAGTAGCCTTGAGATTCTTCTGTAAAACCTGCCCTTAATATGCCTTCACTTGACCGCGTCACACATACAAGGTTGCGCCAGCGATAGTGAGTTCAATTAAATAAATCGCTCTACACATACTGTATATATTAGAAGCTGTCATTTAGTATTCATTTACAAACACATGGCATTTTTTATTCATAAATGTGGTGCCTTGCTGTTTTTTGAACAATTAAAATTTCGGCTAAGAGTGTGTTGTAACGCAAGCATTACTGAAAATTTACTGAGTAAAATATTACTGAAACTTGATTAGTAATGCCTTACACTACTGTGTTACAGCAAAAAGTAATTTATTACTGTAATATATTACTTTTGTAACGCGTTACTCCCAACACTGCCCATCACTACAGTAAAAGTATGTTTTATACACTTTCCCGATCCTCTTTATTATATCTTATTATATAATAAGAGTCAGCCCACAGTAGCGCTCAGCTTGGCATCATAAAACAGGTAAGACACACAAACCTATAAATATGCAGTTTGTGGGTTTGTATTTGTATATGTATTACATGAACGCGGAGGCATAATGTAATATAGTGCTTTATGTACACGCGAGTTAGGGTGTGTACCCGCAACTACAGCTGCCTGCCGGGAAAAGTTGGATGAATGGTTTGTGTAATCTAAACCAGTGCCATCTCAGCCAGTACCATCTGAGACTGTCTAGAGCCCACTTGATTGAAGGTTTGTGGCAATGTTTGGTAAAGGTTTTGGTAAATATTTTGATTGGAAATACAGTGTAAACAGTATTATTGTGAAATTTTATTACAATTTTAAATGTTGAAGTTTTCTATTTGAGTGTATTGTAAAAAGTAATATATTCATATTACAGCATCATTACTTCAGTCTTCAGTGTCACGTGATTATTTAAATCATTCTAATGTTGATTTGCTGTTTAATAAACTATTATTATTATTATTATTATTATTATTATTACTTTAATAACAGTTTTTGCTTAGTATTATTGTGGAAACAACAGTAATACATATTTTCATTATACTTTGATGACAAAAAAAAAAAAAATAATATTAATAATTTGAATTCATTTGAAATAAGTCCTTATTTGCAAGTTTGGTTATTTTAATGTGTTCTTGCTGAGTTAATTCTATAGGCTTTGGGGGGGGGATACTCAATGTTAGTCATTGTTCAGTATTTCTATATATAATTAATTCCTGTTCGTAATCCACATCCCATGAATATTACAATGTTGACTTGTCATACTAATGCTACAGTATAAAACTTATGAAACGCTTTGGAGCTATAAGAATCTGCTCACCTTGTCTAGTCCAGGTCATCAGCTTTAGACATGCTGAGATGATGTTTATTTTCAAATGGTGTGACCAATCCATCCCTGGCTCTCATTTTCAGGCCACTTGATCAACTTTTTCACATGGCTTTTCTATTTCACACATATTACTGTACTGTTTTAGCTGCAAATCATGAGGAAAATCAATATTCTGCACAGACTGACCAGCGCGCTTGGAGATTTCATATTGAAAGGGAGATTTTCTCAAGGTTTTTAGCAAGTGTGGGCAACAGGTTGCATTTCGTAAGAGGCTCATTTCAATCCACTGGTTTCGAAGCCCTTTTATTCCAAGAGAAAATCAAACTAGTAGCAATCAGATAATTAGGAAAATCTAATTAAAAGTTTTCCATTCTTAGCCAAACCACAATATAAAAATGTTTTAGGTCAGCATTTTATGACCTGTTAAAGATGCAGGATGATTAACCTGCCACTGCCCGAAAGACACGACCTTGCATATGAAGCACCTTTAAATGAATGAGAGTGGTCCTACTGTATGTGAGTTTAAGATTTATGACTCTGAAATCATTTTAATTTATATCATATTTTAAGTTTGAAATTACTTAGTTTACACTGCTCGAGTTGGGATGCAGAAACAAATCTATTTATATTTCTGTATTTCCTGCATGCTGTGTTAAGTATGAGAGAACATTTCCAGTATAAATTGTAAAGCTCAGAGCAACAGAATGTTATGTATTTGTTGACACCTCTTTCAACAGTTTTTTAAGAGTTTTTTTTTTTTTAAGTCTAATATTAAACTACCCCACTTCTACACATCAAATGCTTTTTTTATCTCCTAAAACTAGCAATTATCTGTAAAAAAAAAAAATGATACTCTTTATACTTTCTTAGTAGTCATTCTACTTTTCTTGTTAGTAATACACATACTATCACGCCAGCCAGTTGCACTGGTCCCAGATCAGCCGTCACAACGCGCTCTCAATCACCGGAGTTTTACTGACATGCACCTGATCTTAATCAAGCACGCTCTATAAGAAGCACTCACTTCAGTTGTGTTAAAAATAATACAATTAATAATGATACTTTTATCATTTTAACTATTTTAACAATGATAATTATACCTTTAGACTCTGTTTTGTATCCAATCACTTTATATATTACTATAAATTACTGCTATACTACTGTATCAGTTGATTATCTTGCCTTTGAAAACTGAAAAAATGGTATACATGGTATTTTTCACATTCACCTTCATATGACATAGATATTCAGACACCTTTTTATGACCTGCAAGAACTGCTGCTTCAAACAAAAACATCCGTAGGCCATGTCAAACTGTCTTTGCTGATATTAAGGTCACACAGGTTCCCTCAAAACAATTTGCTCTCTGAGCGACCTGCTAAAAATAGCACAGAGTCAATATTAAGGCCCCGCTCCCGTGCAGAGTTTATCATTAAATATGCATGATACTTTAATGTAAAACATGACACTCAGCCACGGGAGAACTTGAGAAACATGTCATACCTCCTGATCTGGAATGCTTGGATTTGAGAATTGGCACCAGGATTTGTAGCATGGTGAAGGGGAAAAAAAAGCCATTTATTTGGACTGACAGGAGTTGTTTGGCCACCAATATATCAATGCAAAGCTCAATAATATGTGCTCTTCTTGAAAGGGCTTGTTATAAATAATTCAGAGCAGGTTCTGTCATGGAGACTCAGGTGCAGGTTATGGATATGATTTGTGTTGCCTATATTGACAGAGGCTAGTCTATGCGGCTCCTTGTTTCGCTGGCCAGAAAAGAAAAAAGGCCAATGGCCTTGTCAATAGTGTGTATGTGTGCAATGTGCATTTACTTTTAAATGGTAACATATTTAGACGTGAACTTATGTTCAGGAAAATAATGCATTGACCAGTGTGTTATTATAGCACATAAATAAAAATGACAAACAACAAAGCAACAAAATATAAAGCAATCAGTAGCTCAAAAATAAAATATAATTAAATTAAAAGGAATAAATCAAAAAGGCAATTTTACAGTCATTAAAAATATGATGGCCTTCTTGATTTTTTTATTTTGTTTATATATATATCAAAATATAAATTTGTGTAAATTTACTTTTTTACCATATTTTTATTAATTTACTTGACAAATTAAAAAGTAATATTAATATTATATAATAATATTAATCACATGAATCCCTCACTGACAAATATACACACAAAATTGTGATATTCAACATAATCAAATTACTATTTTCCAGAGAAAATTAGATCATTAACCTCAAAAGTGTTTTGGCTGAATAAATCCTGGTATTCAGTTGAAATGACAATATTAAAAATAGGGTAGCCATAGTGCTATGGTCAGAAAAATAGATAAATAGTATGTGGTATACACTGTAAATGCAAACATGGTATTTAATTAAAAATAGTAAATTGACCTTAATCAGTTTTTATCAACCTGCTAT
>JAUMHI010000053.1:15121770-15160969 GCA_032359435.1 Enteromius unitaeniatus | reverse complement strand
TTTACACCAGCCATTAAACTTTGATTGGATACACACTCTATAACATCAACCACAAAAGATCTTCTAAACATATTCTCCTTTTAAAAAGATAAGCATGATCTTTATTTATTTATTTTGAATTTAGTACCGTTTTTTTTTTCTTTTCTTTTTTTATCTCAGCTCTTATATCTTATATCAGAATAGAACTACAAAAATTAAAAACCATTGGCCTCAAACGTTATATGCACCAACATAAGGAAACCAAGCCAATCAAAACTGATTTTTATCACAATACTAAATTGTGAGATATACAAACAATAAACAAATGCAATTGATTGATTCATTGGAATTTAATTAAACTAAATTATTGTCTGAATGAACGTTAATGATCCATCACATTCAACAATAATCAGTCATAAACAAATAATAAAATGAAGTGTTGATAACTGATTATTGTTGAATCTGTTGGGTCATTTTTGTTTAGACTATGTGAGTCATTGTTTTGGGGGTAAAAAATTGCATCTCACCCAGGCTCTATTTCTCCTCTTTCTTGTATTTTTAAATACAGGCACACTCTAGCCTCCGTCGCAGCTCCTTATGCTCCATTGAAACCTGCCTTGGACACAATTGATTGGCACGCATGGAAGCGGCAAGAACCCAGTCCAAAAACCCACCCTGGGGCAGAGCTCACACAATCGTCCTGTTGTCGCACATCCAGTTTTGAAAATTCAATGTGTCAAATTGGTGTGGAGGAAAACAATGCACAACTGAGTGTGTGCAAATCACGGATTCCAGAGAGACCAATAACACCTTTAGAGTGATGTTTGAGGATGTGTGTGTGTGTATTTTAGTGTTTGGCTGCTTTTGGTAAAGGGTCCGTCTCTGTTGTAATACAATCTGCTCTGTGGTCTTGGCTGGTGGAGATAAGGAGGGTTCATACACAGGTTTATCAGACATTCTCCCATGCAGTCACTTAAATGGATACCCAGAGGGGGCAGTAAGAAGCTGTGTTGCATTGTGTAAGCTTGCTGCTGTGTCTGCGCTGCTTTATTAAACAAGAAACAAGGATATTTGGATGCACAAATCAGAGGTGAACTTGGTTAAAGTGGATGAGCACTAGACACTAAAACTAGCTTTCTTTATAAGACTGAACACTTGTCCTTACTGACGTAAACTGAATTACAGATTTGCTTTCCATTGCGCATGCGTACTGTTATTTGGTCAGGGTATACCTGTTGAATCAGTCAGCTTAAAATAATGAATAATTACTCCGCGTTGTTAGCTAAAAGCTACTGAAATAGAGAAAAGTACTGATAAGAAAGTATGTCTTTGTATTTAGATGTATTCGCAGGCTGCACGTAAAAAACAAATACCGCTAGTGTTGTCCCATTCATGAGCAAATGACTCTTTTGAGTCGATTCTTTGTAGTGAATCAACAACAAAATGCGCATGTTCGTTTAACGATGAAATAACTCGTATGAGTATGTTCTTTGTAGTGAATCAAAAGTGTGAAACACCGTTTACGAGATGGTTCTTTTTTTAATAAATCCAAAAATACTGTGCAACAGTGAGTCCGATTTAAAGAGTCGGTTCTCTTAGTGAATCGTTCTAAAAGACTCAAGAATCAACAACAGATTCACTTTATGAACTTAATAAAAATGCCAGGGATTTGAAAATTATATGTGATTAAAAATGGTATTTGGTTTAGGTTTCTGTTTATTTGGTGCAGCTTTAATACATATAGACTGTAGGAACCTAATTGCAATTTTTATATTTTTTTAATTCATGTAACATTAAACAATTAATTATAAATTGAAGCAAAACTTTGAAACTAATTACAATTTAAACAACTAAAAGTTGTAGTCTCACATGGACCATGTGACCCTGTGCTGGTTTCTCAGGTCAGCTTTAGGACGTTGGTGTGGGGTGTTTAGGTGAAACTGTCTTATCCTAAAGCAAGTATGGAGGCACAAATATAGAATATAGATCTGCTTGGGTTTTGGTGACCCTGTTGCCTCCCTAGAGATTTACTTCAAGCATGGAAGCTTTGAGGCTCCTGGGAGAAGGTGCTCTTCTATTTCCTTTGAAATGACAGGGGGTTGAAGCAAACCCTGTATTTTCAGCTGCCTTGCAGGGAATTTGGTGATAGGGCTTTTTTTCAGCTCAAGGATTAGTCTTTTGATGAGCGTTCTGTCGCAGCGTTCTGATTGCCCTTCACATGCTGTTCCTGTCTAATCCCAGGGGACTCTACTTACTTACTTACATATCATTACAAAGAAAATAGCTGTCTGATCCTCAAAACTTTTTGCTGCATTGTTGTCACAAAATTGCATTGATGTTAATTGGAACTCGTACAGAAAAGAACGTGCACATTTGAAATATGCGGCACAAACTATTATCAGTTATCAGTTATTTTAAATGGCTCACAAGAACTTTGAAGGGAAATGTTCCTCTAAAGCAAATGCTTTTCATTAAGAGGGAATACATGACACTATCTGGATTAATTTATGTCTGAATGCAACCTCTTTGATTGTAAATGTAATGTTGAATAGTATCTGAACATCATTCAAACTATATCTGTCTGTCATGGACTCTACCCAACAGTTATACCAAATGCTATAGCCACATTTTTTATTTCATGAAATAATTCATTAAATAATATCAGAAAAATATCTTTACTTCACTCTTAAGTGTCACACTATCTTTCAGAAATCATTGTAAATTGAATGCTGTTAAATGATTAATTGCAGCCAATAGAAGTTTTTTTCTTGACATAGTATATTCATTATGTATATATAAAGAGGTCAAAGATGTTAAGATGTCCCCATCAAAAGAAATTATGTCATGTCCATAGAAAGCGCATTACATATAAGTGTCTACTTTTAAACGATTCGATACTGTAAATTTGATACAATTTTAAAATTCTTTGTTAAATGTTTACAATATTTATTATCATTTTTAAAAACCTAAACACTTGTAATAACATTGTAATACATTGTAATAATATGAATATGAATTTACAAATAAATCAGCTAGTTTTATTTATTTATTTTATTACTTTTATTAATATATATATATTTTTTGTGGGTGGCTTTTTCTTTCATGCTACGAATGTGACATTGGCAAAATACATTTTGCAATAAAGCAAATAGTGGAATACCCTGAAGGTGTTGTAAGTTCATGGTTGTAGGTTCAAACAGCAGAAGGCAATCCATTGTGTCCTTGAGCAAGACACTTAACCTCAGGATACTCCAGGGGGATTTGTCCCTGTAATAAGGCTACCACAAGTCGCTTTGGATGAAAGTGTCAGCTGAATGACAAATTACTAATTAAGAATAATCCATTTTAACCCTCCCAGAGAGAGGCATAAAGCAGAACAATTACAAATTTTATTAATTTAAATTAAAGAAATTATTCTGAGAAGAAAAAAAATATCATAAAACCTTGGCTAGTTATGGCAGAAGAACCAGCTGTTGGCACCTTGCAGAAACCTTAATTTCTCCTCAACCTCGATCCGTCTAGATAAAAGACTGTCATAACCCATGGCCATGGCCCTCTGAACCTTTCAAGTTGAAAGATTGCAGAGCAATATTCATGAATGGTTGGGCACAAATCTATTGAGGCACTTCATGAAATGAGAGACCTGCTTTCTAGGTCAAGGAGAAACCCAAATTCATTCTCATCAAGGCTGCGCTATGAGAAAATCATCAGTAGGTCTAAATGGCTGCTTTATAAAAATTTAATTGATCTATTTTTTTGCCATTACCCATTAACATTTCTAAATGTCTCCGTGCCACTTGCTTCATGACAAATATTAATTTATCTGTTGCATCAAAACAATAATCTGTCAAAAGTGAATAATGCTTATAAATCGGCTTCACTCTGGTGAACTGCGTTGCCAAATGAAGTGATGTTATTAATGAATTAATTGATCTGTAACTCAGATTCAAATGCATGTTTCTGGCTTATCATTTCGACGGGGTTTGACCAATTAGGGACATAATTAAACACATTAAAGCCTGTTCAAGGGTATTTGAATACAACCAGAATCCCCGGCTGTAAAAGAGGTCTAGGACATGCATCTAGTAAATCAACCTAAATTATTTAAACCTATTAATTGGACTACATCATTTAAGAGCATTCATTTATCTCCAATGCGTCAATGTGTCCTGCAAGGAAAGTTAATCATTTTTATTTTATTTATTTATTTTTATTACAATTCTTTATATTTTAGTTATATTTTATTGCATTACTACAACCTCAATTTATTTTTTTATATTAATTTATTTCGTTTAAATGTTTAACAATTTTCTATTTTGTTTATTTGATAGTTTGTTGTCTTCTGTGTTGTTCATCTTTACATTTCTTGCCTGTCCTATTAGTGTTATCACAGGATTACATGCTTTACAACAAAAAATGAGGAACGCAAATCACGCAAGACCTCTCTTCTGTGACTTGAAGCCTTAAAGCCAGGAAAAAAAAAGGGATTTCAGAAACAGAGGTTTATCTCAGAACTTCAGTTAAACTTTACAATAAATCATATACTAGTATGTGTTTTAGATCACCTTCATGCATGTGCAAATAAAGATTTTTTATTAACTGACTAAATTCTCTATTTTTAGTCTTTTTTTCCATAAGATGATCGACTTACCAAAATGACCGTGAACAACAGTGGAGATGTACTACAGAAAAAGATGCAGTAACCATGTTTCAAAGATATTTCATCATGCTCATGGCATTCTCACGTGGTGGCAGATGTTCCTGTGACCTTGGTAAAGTGTGGCATTGTTTGCACACCATACAGAATTTCACCTCAAGATGGCACCAAGTAACTGCTGAACTCAGCATAAGAAGTCAAGGACAACAAATCTGTTGTGTTAAAATGCAGGTCTGGTATTTCAATGCAGTTCCCCAAAAAAGATCTTACGAAAATGTATGCCGAATAGTTTGAAGAAATTGTAATTGCTTGAAAATAATGTAAACGTGATATCTTTCAGCAATCGTGAGTTGGAGTGTTTTCTGACAATATGTGCATAAACGATCAAACTTTAACATTACAATATGGTCTAGAATAGTTAAAACTTGATTATTTAATAACTAAATATTATTACATATGATTTCCATTTCAATTAGGAATAAACTAATTATTTGTTATCCATGTAATATTTTTTATGGATATGTAAAATATATGTAATTATTTACTTTAACAATATTTTAACAATACATGTTTTTATGTTTGTAAATAAATGATATGAAATATTAAGATTCAAATAATTAGTCTATAATCTTAGCTTATATTATGGTGACACAGTTACTTAATTTCTCAATTAATTTTCGTGCAATAAAATATTTATATCTATCAATATTAATGATAATGAATTGTACAAAAATATTATATCATATTATTTAATGCTAATATATTAATATTACTAAACGTTAATAAATATTCATACATTTATAAATTACATTTACAATTACAAAATTATATTAAAAAATAAGTTATAAGTTACACTTATATCTGAGGTCATTTAGATATTCTGAATAATTAAGAACTTTTTTAATAATCTAATAATCTAATACAGAACAAACAGAGCATTTACCACTAGATGGTGCCATCGAATTAAACCTGATATCTCTTGTTCTTATTGGAAAAGGAAAAGATAGCAGTGAATTTTAGTCTTTTAATTTTTATACGTGTAGTAAATCTTAAAGTGATTTATATATCGGAAATATAAAATATAAATACATCGGGAATACATAGGCCTATTCAAGCACTGTCTGTTTGCATGGTGTGACTTTCATTTCCTATATATTTAGGTATATATATATACTATAATGCTTTCATAACATTCATAAGTGTAGAGTCTAAAATACTTGTTTTATTCACCAGACACCTCTTGAAGATTGTGTAAGTGCTTTTACTTCGACTAAACCGCGTTGTTTAATTTATGAAGCTATCGCCTTAGAGTACAATCTGTCATTCATTCAACCCCGTAGAGGTGTGTCAAAATAAAAACAAGCTGGGTAATCTCAAAGCTATTTACCTTCTGCTGTTCGTACCCTTGCGTTTGGGTAAGACACTAATGCAAGCCTTCAGTTTGGCAACTGAAACTGCAATTATCTAAATCAGCCTTCACCACTTCTCTCCTGCTCATCTTCTCCTTCCTAAACCTCCCAAATTACACATCAACGGCACGGGAAGACCATGCCATCAGCAATAAGCTGGAAATGACATGACTGGCATCTGCAGCTCCCATAATCACGGGAGATATGATGGATGCGTATTACTGCCGCTCAAAAGAGGCGGGCAACCCGCATTCAAGAATGGCAATTACAGTTTTCCCCCAAGAAAATCACCCAGATGGATCCAAAATATGCAACAATTTCTGCAACCATTAACACTTCTCTGCCGAATTTTGTCTGAAACGGCCATTACAATATAGCGGGGCGTGCACTGCCGTTTTAAATGCTTCAGAGTCATTCCGCGATGGCGAACGAGGTCACGGCTGTCGCTTGAAATGCTGTTTTGATGCTTATGTGGCTCATTCTTTGCCGATGTTTGTGTAATGAAGCTTGCCATGGCATTATAAGTGGTGTGTGTGAGCAAGACTAGCGGTAACCGAGCGAGGCCAAGGTTTGGGGGTGTTGGGAGGGGTTATGTTGTGCTCTTTTTAAGGGCTTTGGAGAAGGCTTTCTCGTGTGTTATTTTAGATACGCGTAGTTTTCTTCCATGCGGTGGGTCGGGAAGTCCTCAAATCAAGGTCCATGAGACCTCGCAAATCTACCAAAGTGCCAAATATAAAATCTTTTTATGAGCTCAGTCAGGTAAAGTACAGTATCAGGGCTTTTTCTCGTTGGCAAGCGGTTTTATGGAGATGCTGAGTGCTTTATCAGAATGCATTTTGACCCGTTCTCTGTGAGTGCCTTCTTGCGGGGAGTAATTGGCAAGTTCTCTGTAAATTTGATTTAGGGACTTTTATGGAGTAAAATTACATTTAAAGAGTGGCATTCAATAACGCCCGTGATATGATACTGTTATATTGTGCCTTTCTCGCAACGATATGTCTTTAAGAAGATATATCACGTTTAGGTTTATTTTACAGGGCTTTGGAACGTATCACTTATGAGCCGACAACTCTTAGTGGTGCCCACAACAAAACCGCTACTAAGTGTCGAGATGAAAAAATTTATTACAGTTATATATAAATATATAACCGGGAGACCTTTCTGAGTGTCTGCAAATCCATCAAGCTGTTATTCCAAATTGGTTCAGAATCCCATAACACCACGCCATCTCCACAACCTCCAGTGCCCTGCGCTGCTTGTTAGGCTGCTATCGTCATAGCCAAACACCTCTAGAGCCCCTACCTGACTATTACCCTCCAACTCTCTGGAGAGCTGGGCTGCTTTTTAAGATGGATTTTAAAAAGCGATGAGTACATCCTGTGGGGCATTTAGACTGCATGACTCAAATGATTAATCGTACATCTGGGCGGTGTTCCACTCATAGTGCCCCCTTGAGCTCGTGCTGAAGTACCTGTTTACTGCCTGTGGCACGACCCTGTAAAACTTCAGAGTCCTTTTCTTTAATCTTTCCCTCGCTATCATCTTTTTTCCTCTCTTGTGTTGTATGGAGATCCCCTGTTTTAACCTTTCTTGGCACATCAAATAAGACTTGCATTATTGATCAATAATCTGTCCTTTGCCTCTCAAGTCATCGTGCATCTATATGTGTCTAATAAAAGTGTTAACATACATTATTTATATTTCTCCAAATACATTCAACAGCACTTCTTACATTTGACAAGTGTTGCATTCATATAAGTAAATGCATTAAAAAACGCATGCGAGATGACCATAACATATAAAAATACAAGGTAACCACATTTTATTCTTTTTTATTTTTTCTTTTGTAGTACAATCCTGTAAACCAATTTTGCCTTGCTTTAATGGTGTGTTTATGTGCATTTTTATTTTTTTATTCTTCACAGCTCCAGTTCCTTTAAAATCACTTGGAAAGCAGTGACCTTCGAAAAATGATTTGTAAAAGAGTCCCTTCTTTAAAACTGAATGTATTGGCTTGTTTTCCATGGAGACTGGAAGGCATATGGCTTAGGAACATTATGAGGGTGAGTAACTAATTAAAATTAATAATAAAAAAAGATATGAAAAGCTTGGAAAGTTCTGTGAAAAGTTGGATTGTGAAATAGTAGAAATAATAGTAGAAATAATAATGTTATGATGCCTAAACTCACTTATAGCGTTTAAAAAGATTAATTATAAATAGTTTTTAATGCATTTATTAGTGCTGTGAAAAGATTAATAACAATATAATCAATTAATCAAAGTGAAATCAAATAAATTAATGTGTACAGTGTATATGTTTTGTGTGTATGTATGTGTATATATATATATATATATATATTAATTTACTCATTCCTGAACATGTATATATTCATATTCTTTTATTTTATATTGTATATAAATATAATTATTATATAATCATAATATAATAAATATATAAGCATTTTAAAATGTGCATGCATGTGCTTGTTACATAATAAATATACACAGTAAACACACACGTATTATGTGAACAAAAAACATGTATTATTTTAATGAAATTAAGAAGATATGGTTGTAATCCATTTTTTTTCAGTTATTTAATTATGTTATTTATTTATGCTAATATTTATTGTAATATTAATGCATTTTATAACTGCATTATTCTCTGTTTTTACAGTTATTTGCAAATTGACATCACTCAGTGTAACTGCAGATATTTATTTAAGTCTTGGCCCGTCTTAAATTAATTACATTTATTTATTTATTTTTCTATTGCAATGCATTGCCTCTATGTCCTCTACAAATTATTTTTCAAATCGTGCCTTTGTTTACTGAAAAAAGTAATATTTTATGCAAGACGTGTTAGTTTTAAACTAAAATCACAAAACCAGATTTGTGATTGAATCATTACATTTTATTGAACCAAATTAAATGATTCATATAAAAGATTTGACTCAGAAGATGGATTTATTCAAATATCAGTCCGCTGCTTTTAAAATCAACTGGCTGAAGCATATAACAGATTTTCAGTGAATATAACACATTTGGATCAATTTTATGATGTTTTTATGTTCTTTTGATTCCTGACAGCTCCAGTCCCATTGTAATTGCATGGAAAGGCGCAACCTTCCCAAAACGATTTATAAAATATTATTAGTTTGTTTTCCACTGAGAGAGGAAGTTCTATGGGTTAGGAAACAATGACAAAATTGTAATTTTAAATTGGCTGCACCGTTATAAAAAGTATTGAAAGTTCTGCGAGAAGTTAGCTCTTTCTAACTAAAGTGAAACAGTCGCATTCAGCAGAATAATCACATTTAATGCAGGAAAGTCCAAAAAGAAAAGAACAAGATAGCAGAGCTGAGACTCAAATCCTGAAGCCTCAAGAAGAAATACCAGCCGCGAATGTTAAACGCTGATGCAACTGTTTTAAAAACGCACGCAATATCAAAGAGATACATGACAATCGATCTCTTTTTAGCCTGGTGGGTCACCGTCACACACCTGCTGTTTCACACGCACTCATTGACGTGACTTTGATAAGAAGGCTGACGCTATTGAATCGTGTAACAGCAGAGGGAAGGTGTTCACTTCACACATTTCTGTCCTTGCTGACTTAACAAGTTACAGTAGAACTCTAAAATGGCCTCCGGTAATAAGAAACCTACATCAAATCTAATCCTCCCATCAGCTTACAGAGTTTGGGATCCGTGCTGTAATTGACAGCTTATTGAAGACGGTTGATTCTCCTCATGCAGCTAAAGGCATAGTTCACATCCCAAAAATTGATTCATTTACTCACCCTCAAGTTGTTCTAAACCTGTATATTTTTTTTTTCTTCTGCTGAACACAAAATGTGTTTTTCAATCATTCTGGTCTCTGCAAGATTTTGCAAGACACAAAATATGTACCAATAAGTACATATCACTGGAGGCAGTAAAACAGCGAGCTCATTTCCGTGTACAGTTATGATTACAGCTCCTTATGTTTCGCTTTCTGCTTGCTCAGTAGCTCAGCAAGCATGGAATTGGACCTAAGATGTGGAATCCTTGGGTACAAACGCAAACTTGACTCGCGGTGAAAGAGCTGAAAGATCAAAAAACAAGCTAAAATGGCGAGCTCGCATGTGCATCTTTACGTTATATTTGCTTTTGTTCATGATATTGGGTAGGTTTAGGTGTAGTGCAGATGATATATTTTTTTGGGTAAGAATTTTTTTTTTTCTATGGTACCTTTTGGGCAGTTTGTTTGACGATAAGTAACTTTGCACCAAGCCATCTATCATTAGAATATTTTACACTGTCTGATTAATATCTGCTAACTCATTGTAATGGTCTTCCAACAGACATTCTACTGACTATAAGTAACTGCAAGTACAGTACATTTCAACTACTTCTAACCCTAACCCTACCTACCCTAACCCTTCTAATACTCTACTAACACTAATGAGAGTTAGTAGATATGTAGGTGCAACATTACTTATAGTTAGTCTCATGTATCTAGACCTTCAGCCATCTATATGGTAGCATTCACTGGCCAAGTCCCGCCAATGTCAAACAACCAATCACAGTTTGTTACAATTTGATGTTTCGGAATGTGGAAATGTCACCACAATAATAATAAACTGGTTTGCAAACCTATCAGACGTATTTTGAATATTCTATGCCACGTATTTTAAATATTTCACATACTTTTGAAAATTCCAGCATTTACTTTATCCTGATAAGTGCTCGTCATCACAGTTGTAAACATGATGTCTTCCATCTTTCGTGATGGGGTTTGGCTTCACAGCAATTTTGTTTCCAAGTTAGACGTTAAAGACTGTGGCACACATCTTTTGGAAATCCTGGATAATTTAACCGATGACGACTTCAAAAGTCTTGTAGAGTTTCCAGATAAGTATGGCTATGCATCAGCCATTTAGCCACCGTTCCATGGGTGTGATGACTGAGGCTGAGAGTACTTATAATAAACATAATGTGCTTAATGGACTATTAAAATAAATTGAAACGGTTTGTGGTGACACTAGAGCTGGGCAGTATATTCATGCACATCTTGACAGTAAAGCCAGTTCTTTGATTAGCCGGAAATCTCCATCACCTTTTTTTTTTAAATGAAGAGTCAGTTAAAGGGTTATTTCACCCAAAAATTTAAATTCTGTCATTAATTACTCACCGTCATGTCACTTCAAATTCATAAGACCTTCGTTCATCTTTGATATCATCAAAACTATCTTAATTTGTGTTCCAAAGAGCCATCTGACCCTCCATAGACAGCAATACAACTGAAATTATTCCAGATCCAGAAACGTAGCAAAAACATTGGTAAAACAGTCCATGTGACAGCAGTAGATTCACTTAGGTTTTGTGACACTAGAAGAATACTTTTTTTGTGCAATAAAAACAAAAATAACATAATTTAACTCTACTATTCTTCTCCCGTGACTTACTCTCTAAAATTGTGGGAGACGTATCACAACGTAAGCCTACTTTCCTCTAGGTGCAAACAGCCGCAGATTATGCACATGCTTTCACCCGGATGTAAACAATGCTGATTATGTCAAATGCGTTAAAGCGTGCATATGTTCTGGGTTGTAAAACACCCTAAAATGACGGAAGACGTAAGCCAGGGGAGAAAAATGGTAGAGTTAGATTGCTATTTTGGTTTTCTTTGTGCAAAGTATTCTTTAAGTTGATTCACTGATGTCACAGGGACTGTTTTACTGGTGTTTTTAGTACGTTTCTGGATCTGGATGATTTCAGTTGTATTGCTGTCTATGGAGGATCAAATGACTCTCTGATTTCATCAAAAATATCTTTATTTGTATTCCGGATGTGAATGAAGTCTGGGTTTGGAATGACACAAGGGTGAGTAATTAATGACAGAATTTTAATTTTGGGGTGAACCCTTTAATACACAGAGCCGTAGATCACTGACAAGCTATGCAATATGGCATCGAGTTTCACAGGTGATTCATTTGTGATACTGAACCCGATATTGTGTAGCTTGTCAGTTACTTGTTACTGTACTTACCCTCAAGTTGTTCCAAGACAGTATACATTTCTTTCTTCAGCTAAACACAAATTAAGATCTTTGACAAGTTTTGGTACCCAAACTGTTGCTGGTCTCCGCTGACTTTAGTAGTTTGTTTGTTTTGTTCTCTGTGGAAGTCAATGTGTATTAGCCACAGTTACCAACATTCTACAACATATAAAGTAAGTCATACAGGTTGTGGGTGAATGAAGGCAAAATGTTCATTTTGAATTTAACTTCATATGTTATACTCCATGATGTGTGACTAGTGTACGATGCCGCACGAGAAAAACAATATACAAGCTCACCAGTGTCATCTTTCTGATCGCATTCTATCGTTGGAATGATTGATGTTTGTGAGCATCTTATGCCGCGTTGCCGCAGTAACCACGCTGTGTCCCTCTGGACTGGAGGCGTTTCCCACAGTTCATTGCAGTCCATGGGTCATTGGTCTCTCCAAATAGCTCTCCGTATGAAGCCCGGTTCCCCACTCGGGCTAAATGCTGTGATTTAAACTCTTTCCACCACAACAAAAATTCAAGCCTCGTGTCAAGCTTTACCCCGTTGGTGGTGAATGCAGAGAAATCAAGAAGTCGAGACTTTGACAGGCATTTTCGTTCTGTAGCAATCTAATGGCAGAGTTGTGCCTAGCATTTTTCTCTTTTGATTGAAAAATTAATGATGGCTCCACATGTGTTTTAGAGGCTTTTAATGTGACACTGTCTGCTGCTCAATATCATTAAGGCTCATTTGAAACGTTATCGAAGACAAATGATCTCAATTAGATCGAAAATTTACTATGGCAGAACTTTCCCTGTTTCCATTATGTTAAAATGGTCTCTGGTCTTATTCAGGCAGTAGACTGTTTGATGATTAGAGCTTCATGAGAAATAGACACGGTCTACGTGAGCGGAGAGTAACGTTCTTACATCCATTATAAGCACATTACCTCAAAGCGCTGCGCAAAATGCTCGCACCTCTTTGAAAGATAAGGGCACGAGGAGGAGGAGAGCATCTCGCTTGGTCATTTCAGATTTTAACGACACATTCCTGGTGGCTAGCTGCCTGATAGCTCCAGCCCCTCTTAGATCATCAGACGGGGGTAATCTGCAGTGACAGCCCGTCTGGTCTCGCTTCACCTTGACCTCGAGTTTAATTTACAGATATAGTTGTAGCAGGTCACTGCATGCCCTTTTTACCGGCGCAAAGTACAGTTCAACAGCACAGCCGGGCGCACTAACAAACCCTCCAGGTGTGACAGTCCTTCTGTGACTCATTGGTCAAATTCAAATGTCGTGCGAGGGTCACGCATGCTGTGTTTTTTAATTCGGATGTATGGCTGCTGTGGTATCCAATTACTTCCTTATTTAAATGGTCTACGTTTCTCGGCATTAAAATGGCAAAATATTTTGCAGGTGAATTAAATCTGCATTGATATTTGAATTATAATATCACGTTGTCAGAATACTATGGCATCATATGGTTTGATTAAATGGTCTCCATTAGTTTGATTGTTTTTATTGTTTTATTGATTGATTTTATCTATTTTTTATTTATTTACTAATTTTTTTATTCTTTTACTAATAGCCTTTTCACTGGTTAAGAACTACACAAATGTACATCCAATTCAGAGATGTACAATGGGGTTAATAGTTAGATAAGGCTCAGTGATTACAGTTAATGAGTTAGAGATCTTTAAGAGGGATACTGGAGATAGGAGAGATGAGAAAATTAGAACACTTTTTACTACAGTAAATTAGATTTATTTATTTATTCATTCGTTTAATTATTTCAAGGTCTCTTTTTCTCTCTCTATTCATAATTGCCTATGAAAAAGGTGCAGTTCATTTAATGTGTTATGCAGGCTATTAAGTAGCTTTTCAGCAGAAGGAAAAAGGTTTTAGTAATATTTTATTTAATAATACCTTTAAATAATATTTTATTACTATTTAATTAAATTAGTATTTATTAACCATTGTTTTGGCCCACAGATGAATATTAAATTAATCCACTTGGAAAACTTGGAACTTGGAGAAAAAAAAGAAAAGAAAAAAAAGATAGTGTAACAGATTGAATTAGTATTAGTAAAATTAGTATTGATTTAGTAAAATTGATAATATACACACACATATATATATATATATATATATATATATATATATATATTATACGTATATAATTATTATTATATACCATCTAATCATCTACCTTTGTTTCTAACCCTTTGTCTACTTGCCATTGAAATTCTTTATGAACTTTATATTTATTTATTTGTTTTGTTTAGTTTTTTTTTTAAACCGCAAGCAGCATGGCATTTGTACATGATAAGCATGTTTAGTAATAAAACAAAAGAAAAACAACAGAGAATGATTTAAATACCTTCCTTTCTCACCTTTTCATCACAATTAGACAGTATATTTCGTTATGTTTATCCTTTAGGCGTTTTTCTGATTGATCTACATGCTGGAAGTGTATGTGGGAGACTATGTGGGAGAGAGATGATATTCTATACAATAGATAAGTGGCTCCTTCTGTATGTTTTGCATTTGCCTGTAACTCTCGACGTTCAGCTGCGACTGCAGGGAGATTGTCTTTTTAGAGATTGCAGAAACAAGAACCCTTCGAAGCTAAAATGGAAGAGCAGCACGGTAGCTTCACAGAGAAAATATCTTCACAAATGGCCGGTCAGGAGCTATTGATCAAATGAAAAGTGGATCTCGTTTAGTGATATCCACAATTTTGATGCATTACTGTAAGTAGAGTGAGGGTAGATTTACATTGTCGGCTCGGATTGAGTTGTGGAGGGAATGTTGGAGGAAAATGATTATCTCCTCTTCTGCCTCACAATGAAATCTATATATGTGAGAAAGGCACTGTTACACTGTAGTAAAAATAAGCCTCTACACACCTGCACAATAGAAATCTCAGTGGAACTGCACCTCCATGGATATTTTAAAGCCTTCATCATTTAATCTAAGAATACAACAGTTACCAAAGGAGCAAAATGATGCTTACTATATTAGCAGAACGTTCTATATGTACGGTAAAAAATTAAGTTGTCTCAATTTAAAACAACTTGTTACTCTGCTGCCTAAAATGTTTAGTTACTTGATATTAATTTAAGTGACAACTGCAATATTTTAGTTGACTAAACAAAAAAAATTTAGGCTGCAGGGTAACAAAATATTTCAAGTTAAAACTTTTTTTTTTTGATTTATGATTTATTATTCACATTGTGTATTATAGTGAAATGAAACTGTAAATGCATTGCTATTATTACATTAATTTATCATGATAGATAGATAGATAGATAGATTTATTTACATTTTTTTAACCCATTTATTTATTTATTAATTTACTGCAGTTGTAGTTAAAATTAATAACACTGATATATATATAATATATAAAACCTTTTGAGATTGGGATTGGTTTTGTGTTGCAGGTTAAGGGAAGTTACAGGTTTGAACTATGAGCAATTACCATTGTGCCCTTGAGTGAGACATCTAACCTGGAGTTGCTCCAGGAGTCTGTCCCTGTAATTATCGTACTGCAAATCACTTTGGATAAAAGCAACTGCTATCGGCATGCTGTTTATTTAACTAATTACTTTAAATCTGAACATGATACTCCATATTACCTATTTTAATAACGAAATATCAGATGGAAATACCCCACATTGAATGTGCATTTTGGGAATAGGAAGATTGCTTGCTATTTAGCAGACAAATTTAATACATGGTGATTTAGAGAACAGTAATTTGAGGGCCTGTCTCTGTGGAGTGTCATAGGGTTAAGTGAGTTGCTCAAGGGCGCAGGTTCTGGGTCACCCCTACTTGAGGCTGAACACACAAAGCAACATTTGTTTGGCAGCGTTAGTCCCAACCATTACATCATAACATGTGCTAATCTCAATTAACCCTTTGATTTTAAAAATGCCCCTGTTTGTAGCTGATGCAAGATCAGCTGTACTCTACAGTACTTAAGCATTCTTTGATCTGACGCTGGCCTCCAGACATTGTTCTTAATTTAAATAATAGTGTTTTATAGAACATCCTTTTGTTTAAAGAGCTTCAAACTTGAAAAAATGCATTTGCTAACAAACTTTTCTGCCTTTTAAGCAAATTCCCTTGTATTTGAAGTGAGGGTTGAAAGTCTAGCTCCACCAGTAGAGGATTGGGGGAGGTGAAGACTCTGAACAATGTTTTAGCATGGAAAGATA
Source organism: Enteromius unitaeniatus (assembly GCA_032359435.1). Classification (NCBI taxonomy): domain Eukaryota; kingdom Metazoa; phylum Chordata; class Actinopteri; order Cypriniformes; family Cyprinidae; genus Enteromius; species Enteromius unitaeniatus. The sequence goes on along the minus strand of JAUMHI010000053.1, from coordinate 15,144,672 downwards.
AAAGGTTCCACATATGTCTCACTAACTTGTGCAGGCACAAGCAAAATGTCTTCATTCCTGCTTCTGCCTCTCTCAGCACTTTAACATAGTCGTCGCAATAAGTGTTTCACGTGCGACTGTGGAGTAGCATTGTGGAGTAGCATGTCTTTTGTCTTTTAATGAGTTTTTCTGTTGTATTTTTTTTTTTTTTCTTTCAGATGTTTTGTTGTGAAGTTACCTATAGTCCAGGGAGATGTGTATAGAAAAAGATGAGTGCTTTGCATCTTACTTCACTGTAATTAAAATATTTGCCTGACAGTATGCAGGTGAAGTATTTAATTGGGTTTTTTTTTGCTTTTCAGCAGCAATTTCATTGTTCACTGGGAGCTGCTGCCTACCATTGGAAGTGAAGGTCACAAATTTTACAGTTCCTCCGAGGGAAGGCGGAAAATAGGAAATGCTGTGGCATTAAGAGAAGATTGTAATAGTTACATTGTCAAAAGAGCAATTATTATTATTGAGCTATTCAAGGTCACGATAGTAAAGAGGGCAGCGGCAGTCCTAATAGATGCTTATTTCTCCGTTAACCTTACCCATGTAATAGCGGTCTAGAGTTAATGAAATAAAATGCCAATTATACTCTACCTCAGCTTGCCCATGACCGCAACCAAAGGCCTTTACACTCGAATGAGAACAGACATGCTGCGGTTCTGCCTGTGGACAAACTAATATCAGAATAACAACATCAGAATTTTTTATTTCTTTTTTTTTTACTGATCTACGTAACATGTCCATGTACTAAATGGAAAAAGCCTTGGTTTGAAGAAACACTTCATTTAGAACATAAAGCCACAGAGTGCAGTTACATTTCTGATAATTAGCGTGTGTTGTAATCCATCAAACCCTTAATTAAATTCAGCAGGCCATATTGACACTGCAGTATATTTAAAATATGCCTTATAACTTTAAACTATCATTAGGTGGGCTGGAATGACAGCCCATCTATCGGTTAATTGGTTAATGACTTCAGTTTTCATTTATTATCGAGGGCAGGTAAGACAAACTGTGTTTTTAGGATTAAACCCTGTTGGGTTCAATTAAGGACAGAGCTGATTCAAGAGAGAAAGCTTTTTTGTGTGCAGCCAACATGATCGCATTAGTATTCATGGGTATTCGTTTATAAGTGGTCATTGTATGCAAAATAATCACCTGTGGCTGGGAATTCCTCTTCTGACTATTCAAATTTGAGGATTTGTACAGAACGTTCTGTATGTACATATGCAAACAGAGTATGTATTAGACCTTTCATTACACCTGTTGATGTTTCAATTTACGTATGCACTGTATGTGTGTATATGTCCACACACCCACATACATGTATATATAGATAGATGTACTGTATATGCATACATACATACACAGTGAGGAAAAAAAGATTTTACTGATTTTGTAAGTTTTCCAGTCTATCATATTAATGGTATATACATATATATATATATATATATATATATATATATAAATTGATTAACATTTTAAAGGGTTACTCTCCACCTCAAGATGAAAATTTTGTCATTAAACCTTTACCCCCATGTCTTTCCAAATTCTAAAAAGCTTTGTTCTTACTCGGAACACCAGATATTTTGGATGAAAACTCGGAGGCTTGTGGCTGTCCCATTGACTGCCAAACAATTTTCACTGTTAAGGTCCAGAAAAGTAAGAAAGACATTGTGGAAAATACACCATCTGCCATCAGTGGTTCAATTGTAACTTTAAGTAAGTGGAAAGAAAACAAAAACAACAAATTTAATCAACAATTTGGCACTATAACATCACCGTAGTGCCATTTTGGGGAGCATACGCAGTTCTGTGTCAGCGGCAATGCAATGATACATCTTGTACGTGCATTTACGCTTTGATTTACAGAAAATCAGTGTATCCTTGCATGGCCACTGACACAGAATGGTGTACACTAAAGTAGATTGAATTGTGTTCCAAAGACTTTGGGATGTTGGTCTCACAACGCCTTCACCCAGTTCTCCTCTGAATCATTCAGATGTTCATTGACAAACTTCAGACAGGCTTTTTTGACCTTGCGATCACTGCAGGATTTCAGTCCTTCACATTGTAGTATGTTACCTATTGTTTTCTTGGTGACTATGGTCCCAGATGCCTTGAGATCATTGACAACATCCTCTCATGTAGTTCTTGGCTGATTCTTCAACATTCTCATGATCATTGAAACTCCACTAGGTGAGGTCTTGCTTGGAGCCCCAGACTGAGAGAGATTGACAGTTATTTTGTGTCTTCCGTTTGTAGATATTCACACCAGCTGCTGTCACCTACTTACCAAGCAGCTTTGTGATGGTCTTGTAACCCATTTCAGCCTAGTATAGGTCTACAATCTTGTCCCTGACATCCTTGGACAGCTCTTTGGTCGTGACCATGATGGAGAGTTTGGCTCTGATTGATTCTATGGACACGTGTCTTTTCTACTGGTAACAAACTAGGAACACTCCCTATAAGAGAGTGTGTTTATACAGCTTGTAACCTGTATAAAAACCTCTGGGAGCCAGAAATCATGCTGATTGATGGGGGGATCAAATATTTATTTGACTTTTTAAAAAGCAAATTAATGCATAACTTGAAATGTGCTTGTCTGGATTGTTTTGTTTTTGTGACATGCAAAATCAGCAGGGGATGGAATAATCAAATAATTATACATACCTGTACATGCATATACATTAATGTCTATGTGTATGTGGGTATTTGTGTATAATTATTTGATCCCCTGCTTAGTTTTTTATGTATGTTTACATTATATATATATATATATACTATTATATAGTTTATATAATATATATATATATATATATTTTATTTTATTTTATTTTTTTTTTTTTTTTAAGTAAGTGTATAGTCATTATTTTTGGGAATCTGTATAAAAAGACTTGAAAAATTACCTTCCCCCTCCTACATTGTCCAGATATATATTTGTTTGAAAATGTATTTTGGAAAACGGTAGAGAATTTTTAATCCAATGCAGCTTTAAATTTTGTACAAACCATAAAGAAAAATGATTTTAAAAACTTTATTATCAAAATAAGTATAAAAATATAAATACTGTATAAAACAATGCGACAGCATTCAAACGACATGAACAGAATGACTGATATTCTACAAATACACAATTCATTGTACAGCTCTAACTCTATGTTCTGAAATGAATCCACAGTTTGACAGAACCCATATAAACCTTCCACAGGAAAACCGCCTCTTAAACAGAGATATCAAGTAGTTTACATAATGATCATACTTGTAAAACATATTATACACATACTGCACCTATTTTAGACTTTGTCTGCGATAAAAGCTAAGCTTTTTTTTTTTTTTCATCAGTTTTTTTAGCCATAAACATCGATAGTGTAGAAAGCTACTATCACTCACCTTGATTATAAAACACATTGTCCACACCATTGATTACAACGAATCCCTAATCTTAAAAGGCATCTGTACTGATTCTTTTGGGGGGAAAGAAAGAAAGAAAGCTAGAGTGAGAGAGAGCGAGAGACCAGAAGAAGAAGAGGACAAAGTTAAAGTAGACAAAGAGAAAAGAGTCTATGTGAAAATGTCTATGTGAAGAGCTCCCAGTAGTTGAGTGTGATGTTCAAGTCTTCGTAGATTCGTCTATATGAGTTACACAGCAGAGAACAGAGGGAGACTTCAGTATGTATGTGTTAATTTAGTGCTCTGAGATATATTTAAGTGTGCTGTGTTGCATCCGCTTTAAGTCTCTCTCGGGGACTCCTGCCCTATATACATATCCGCCAGTTTTTTGAACTGTGGACCCCAGTGACTCAGATACTCAAACTCTTGGTCCCCTTCGGTGGCAGCCGATTCCAGAGAGCTGAGTGACTCCGCCAAAGAGCCATTGCCTTCGTAGGCATAGGTAGCCAAGGAGTCATAAGGGGGTGCTGTGGGGTCTGAGTCGTTTTCCTGCAGCCGTCCATTGATAAAGTCCCTCACGTCTGTGTTGTCTTTGATGGGGGATGTGCGGCGGAAGGGGAACAGCATCTCGGGCATTATGTCCCGCCGTAGTTTGTTCGTGTCAATGACTTCGGGGTTCCGCAGGGTTCCGATGTCGAAGGCCTGTGTGTCTTCCTCTCCACCGCCCTCGTCATTGTAGCTGACCACGTTGTCCCTGACATCTTCTTTCGAGATGATCAGGGGCTCCTTTTTCTTTTGACGCCGCAGGGCGGCAAACAATACCACAATCACTATGGAGACAGAGACAGAAGGATATAAAAAAATATTATCAGCATGGTGCAAATCAAGCTGAACAAAGCTCTGTGATAGTCATGCATTCTGAATTTCTCTGAGACACCTGACACTCTGATAACTGCGGAGCCAAAACGGTGCTTCCTAAAGGCTTTTGCGGGATAAGATGCCTTAAATACATTCAAATGTGATAAAAGCGAAACTTTTATTTCATTTTCACTCCATTTGTTAACAGTTTTGAATTACAGATCGTTTTAGTACTAGCTACTTGATCTAGTTTTTTTTAAGTTTTCATGGACATTCTCATTCTATAGAAGCACTTATTTGGAAAATAAATGTTGACTATGCTAAAAAATGTAAATGGTTTTGAAACCATTTCCACTCAGAAATAAGTAAATTGCCTTGAATCAATGTGAAATTTTGAAGTGGAAATACAAAACCTTGAACATTTATTAAATAAAGTGTAACCAACAAACATGAAGAGCAATATAATGAATTGCATGTACTTACTATATATTTTGGATTAGGATTTGTCTTAGAACTTGAATGGCATTATGCCTAATTGAATGAGTGCTATAAGTCATCAATTTCCAGTTTAAACTAAACTGGTCACACTGTGTTTTGTTATGCCTGATTTATTCGATTGAGCTGGTTCATTCAGATTATTTGCGTATATGGAATGATAAAAAAAAAAATAAAATAAATAAATAAAAACAGACATGCTTGTGGTATTTTACATCTTAAATATATTGATTCAGATGCCTTCATTTAATACGTTTGAGATTATATAATTTGTTCTGTGATATCGTATTTTCATTTGTAATTCCTCTATTAGTCGTTATAAATACCTTATTATGACCTATATTTAAGTTTTAAAGGTAAGCGGATACGTCCTCTGGGTTCAAACCCGTGCATGATCATGTCTTGTTTTATAACACATCGCTCTACAAACTGAGCTACACCAACCCTGAGTAATGTGGGAGATAAATTAGAACAACACATTAATATGCAAATGTAGATAGGGGCACAAGTGTTATATATGTTCTGATATTTTGTCAGTATGTACAAAAGACATATACGGGCGTATTGGTTGGAGGACATGTTGGCAATTCTATATTTGCATCATACAGTTTAGGTATATAATAGCAACAATATAAAGTTAATTGTAGTTAGTTGGTTGCACACAGTTAAAGAAGTTTTACAAATACAAATATTATTAGAGTACGTTTTGCAAGAACGTTTTGTCTAGTTTTGACAGACCAACAATAAATGAATAAACAAATAAAAGGGTATAGTTCTAAATAAATTAGTTTCTTCTGCTAAACACAAAATCAGATATTTGAAGAAAGTTGGTGACAGTAAACATTGACTTTTTTCATTTTTACATACTGGCTACCATCAACTGCGTGGTCACCAACTTTCTTCATGATACCATCTTTTGCGTTCAACAGAAGAAAGAAACTAGTACATGTTTGGAACAAAAGGAGACTAAGTACATTTTTGGGTAATCTATTCCTTAAATCGAATGCATTACTTGCCATTCCACTGTAATCAGTTTTGAAATGTATTAGCAACATCTGGTTGAACGTTGTTTCTACACCATTTTCCCCCTAGAAAAGTGTAGCATGTTGAAATAGCTTTTAGTTAGCTATAGTTTCAAAGTTGTTTCCCCATCGTTCAATTGAGACTGCATGTTTACAACTTACAACACACATCACAGCTTTTGCTGTAACGTATAAAAAAGGATACAGAGTGCAATTGCTATGGCAACAAGCAAGATACACACCAAAGAGGGAGACTTATGATTAGGTTTAGTTAATTCAATCAGGGACAGACCAGACAATCGATGGCTAGGACAATAAAATTGTCACAGTCACTGAAAAAAGAAGCACTGAGTCAGCTAAAAAAAAACAGTTTTGTGGCTGCTCAGAGAAACGGACAGAGAAAGCGTGCATAATCTCAATCACTGCGGCGAGAAGAAAGAACTGCCGGAGAATCACAGGCTGTTCTTGGATGGCTAAAGCAGAGCACTCAGATAAGAACCCAGTGAGCAGTGCACAGCACTACAGAAAGCTTAGCTGAGATACAGAGGAGTGCGTTTCAAAAGGTGTCATGCGCTTAAGGTACTCATGAATACAGAAGAGAGACACACACTGTAATGCAGATAAAGACTTATACAGCCTGGAGCAATCACTTTGGATTTTTAAAATTGTGTAAGAAATAAAAAAGCGTAAAGCACCACAATTCATTTTTATTTTACATTTATATATATTATTTTTAAATTAAAACACTGTATTGTGTCTATTATTAGTCTATTCTGTTTTTAATCTATTATTAATTGATTGAGTTATGATTTGGTCATGGTAGTGATGATTACAAATTGATTGATTTGAATTGAATTGGATGGTAAATTTAGACCACTTTGGTTAAATGGCTGTTTTTATTTTATCTTTTTTTTTAGTTGTTGTTGTTGTTGATTTAACACTTTAAATTTAATTAATTAGTCACAAAAAATAAAGGAGCTTAAAGAAATATAAATACATACATAAAAACTGAGCCATTTGTTAAATTATCGTTGTTGTTGCACAGGTACCGTTTTGCCTAAATGTGTATGTATTAAATTCTTTTTGACGCTTTTCTCAATATACACAATAATGACTTTAAATTATTTTTTGGGTGTGATTTTGTCAACCAAATTTTAGGTCTGATTAATTTGTGATACATAAAAAAAAATAACTTAACAACCCCAGTTATAATTCATGAAGTTATCACTTAATTTTTTGCTAAATAAGTAGCATGTATCTGAATTTACATTGCTATAGTGACTTTACTACAATTTAAATTACATGTCTGTAAATAACTTATAAATGGAGTATTCATAGAATTATAAATTTAAGATCTATATATTTCATTGTATATTTTTCAATTTCGATCAACTAAACTGTCAAAACGGTTCATTTGAATATTTGATATTTGCTTTTGTTGATGTCGTTGCACCTTTTTAAAAGAACAACATATGTTTTATTAATTTTGCATAATATCAGATGGCATTGTTTAAGATGCAGGTCTTTGAGATGAAATGCACCATGTCAAGTGCTGCCACTGTTTGGTAAATTCTCCACATTATACTACAGTATGTTGTGCTAGAAAAGATGAGAAGAGGGACTTATGGTCCTAAAAAGGGAACAGGTGCTGTAGTTTGCAGCTTGTTTTTCCTGTTCAGTGGCTGCTCTCTCCTCCCAGCAGGTAATCGGAGAGCTCGCCCCTGCCTCCCACTCAGGTGTTAATTATGAAGAAGGAACGGTGGGGGGCAACATGCGGTGTTCTGCCCAGCCTGGGGGCCTGTGGTGTGTGCAGGGCCCATTCTGTGATCTGGAAGGGAAATGGTGGTGGAAGAGTGTGGGCTGGATGCGGATATTTCTCGCTCTGGCCGCGTAAACCAGCTACTTCCTCTATTAGTGTACTGTATATTCTGGGCTTTGCATTAGCCAGCTCATCAGAAAAGGGTGCTTCAGGAAAGGATGTAAAATGAGGGGCAAATTGAGAGCAGGAGACTGAGAAAAAAGAAAAAAAAAAACAGAAAAATGCAATAGTTTGTTGTGGAAAGACACTGCCCTCTGTATCCTGTCCACTCAGCGCCAGTAGACGGCTTTAGGGGAAGATACTGAAAATGGAGAAGGATAAAGGGGAAAATATCCATATTAGGTTTGCCCAGAAAGGATTGGTGGTGGACTAGATGGTGCCTGTGCAGGGGAACAGCAGAATATGAGAAGGCAGAAGTGGTTGAACACACGGCGCACAATTGTCAGTGTTGTGTAATAGGAAGAAACATATACATATGCACATATAATTTTGGGGTGGAATTTAAAGGGGAACATGTACTTAACACAAAATGTATGTTTTCTTATTGTTTGCTTATAATGTAGTGTGTTTGTGTGAGGCTGAAATAATAGCTACTATATATTTTATATATATAAACAGATAGATAGATAGATAGATAGATAGAGCTCATATTCATATTTTAAATTGTATTCAGCAGCTATGTTATATAATTCTATAGAAATAATTTTAATATTCAGATTTTAGTGTCAGCTATTCTCATTTCTCAGTTATTAATTATGTAATATATATATATATATTATTTTTTTTTATTGGAAAAAGTTTTAAGCATCATCTAATAAAAAACAAAAATCAACATTTTTATTTATTTTAATTTATATATATTACCCCACGATTATTATTTAGATTAGTGTTTATTGTATTTTTGCATCAAAGAAATTCAGCCACTGTAAAAATCATCATTATCCTACATTTTTAACACAGTTGTGATTGGACTTTATGTACTCATGAATATAGAATATGTGCTTATATTAAAACATGATCAAAATTAAACTGATTCTTCTGTAACTTGTGTCATGTAAAAGTTGTACTTTCTCAAAAGTGTAGCTACTTATGACTTTTGAGAAGCTTGTAGCTTAATATTTTAAAATTGCTTTGATACAGTACATCGCAAAAAGAAAAACACAACTTGTGTGTCTCGAGATATCATTGGTGAATTTAAATGAGTTTAAGAACTGAGCCGCCGTGAAAAACAGCTTGACAGCCGTGAAAATTACTTAAAAAGTAATAAATTATTTTGATGTTTGTAACATGAAGTTTTGATGTCTTCATAATGTTTGACAGTTTATAACATCTCTAGCTGCTTTGCTTTGTACTTTAAGATATCACCAGTAAAGAAAATCACTGGGTGAAAAGTTAGGCCAGACATTAAATATGTAATGCATTTAGGAGGACAGCTGCAAACGAGTTTAATGCTGAATTTGTTAAAACTTTGAGTTCTTGACTGATGCACAACACAGCTGATGGATGAAGAAGCATTGATGCTAGAGTAAATGTCTTTACTTGAAACATAGCTATTTTTTTAAAAAATGGATGGTAAAGTGTGTTTTTAATATGTATAAACAAATGGAACGCTCTTTGGCCAGCATAAATATTAGATAGCAAAGTTAACCTGAAGTTCCTGAAAATATTTAGTTTTACGATTCGTAAGAGGCAGATAATAGAAAACGCAGAACGATGACGGATTGCCTCAGGTTAGATTGGAGACTTGAGAGATGCACTCACCAGCAGTTTGAACAATTACTTATTGATGGATGTTTTAACTTAAGCACAACATGTTTTTCCTTTTCTCTGCAGAAACAACACAGACACATGCTGTTCAGAACCAGCTGAGCTTTCATACTGCATTACCTTGCACAAGTGGCATTTTAGGACGTCAAGGAGTATGCGACCTACTTAAACCCCGCAAGAACACAAAGGCCTTTTTGTCAATTGCATACATTTAATAATGAAATCTATTTTTCCACACCGCTGCACTTTCTGAGAAAAGCAAAGAACGAGAGAGAGAGCACCTACAGTAATGTCTTAATGGGGTGCCCTACTTTTTGATTGTCTGGAGGAAATATTTGGAGAAAATTCAAAGTAAAAATGAATAAATAACAAAATAAACATTTCAAGAAGGATGCCGAGCGGCCCACACTGTGCTGCATCATCAGAACAGCAGGACGAGAGGTCAGGATGCATTACGCTCTGCTCGACAGACACATCGCTGAGATGTTACAAGCGCTTATTTTTGCTCCATGTCCTCGGGACAGGTCTGTTATATCTTTGGTGTCGTTTTGAGATTGTAACTAAATATAAGAAAATGTATTGTATTAAGCAGGCAGCATCACACTAGAAATTATATTATCAAATGTGAAAACATCTCCAGATTTCACCAGAACTGGACGAAAGAAGCAAAATGTCTGTTTTCAGAACAAAACTAGGTTGAACAAATTATACATCTGTCTGTCTGTATTGTCTTTTTGTCTATCTGTCTATATCTTTTTTTGTCTATCTGCACTGTCTGTCTTTCCAGCGATCTCTTTGTCTATTTGTATTGTCTGACTTTCTATCCGTCTGTCTGTCTATTTGATGGTATTATCTGTCTAGCTCTTTGTCTGTCTCTTGTCTGTTATCTTCCTGTCTGTTGTGTTGTCTGTCTATTTATCTGTGTCTTTATCTTTCCATTTGTCAATGTTTTTGCATGTGTTGTCTGTCTAATTAGATTGTCTGTATGTCTGTCTAGCTCAGTGGTTCAAAACCTGGGGGTTCACAGCAGGCAGGCAGATATACTTAGAGGTAGGGTCGGGCGAAAAAATGGTAGCTATAATTAAAGTGATATAATCTTCCTCAATAAAAAGATTTGGATGTAAATATTCAGCAAAAACTAAATTTAAACTGTGTTTATTTTCAAACTAATTTTAGCACTAACAAATTGTACCTCATCGTGAAGCTTTAAATGATTAAACTTATTAAATTTCACAATTAATAGTTAAAAAAAAAAAAAACCTTTGAAAAGTGTAAGCGTTCTAAACAAAGAGTGCAATAAATCTTTGTGGTTTGCGGAGCCTAGGAACGTGTAGAACACAATGTGTGGCCACTTCTGAAGTCCACAGCCAATCAAAACTCTGTGCCAAAGTACAGTCTCCTCCTCATCAGAAAGTGATTAATGTATCTTCTGAGTAAACACACCCTGTACTGAGCCTGCAACCAAGAGATGTATGATGCAATCACAGAAGCATCCCGCTTCTGACCCAAAGAGGTAAGGCGCAACAACAGAAACAGCTAGAAACCAAACAACCTTTCTCCTGTCTCTGTTTGAGCCTTGTTTAATGCACTGCGGAGCCAGAGCATTTGTACTTTTACTTTTTTCAGTCTGTAATGCAGTTACAACAGTACATACAGATTAATATATGAAATGCTTCTAAGAAAGTGCACTACATGGTTAGAGGATTCATATCATGCATTAGAGTAAACAAAAATGATGAAAGTAAAGAGGGCTGCTATGTTCAGGGTGGCCTAAATCAGATCCGGATTAACCATATGGACAATTGGGCATCTGCCCAGGGGCACCATGTTCAGAGTGGTTCCATGCAGGGCCGTGTAAATGTTTTTAAACAGCTAAACATGTCCCAGTGCTGTATATTTACAAGAGTTGAACACTTACTCAGTAGTATTAAAATGCAGAGCAAGATGGCCACCAGGGCTCCAGTACTAAGTCCGGCTGAGAGCAGCAGGGCCTCTGTACTGCAGGTCTGCACATTCCCACGGCTGTCGCAGGCGCAGACACGGACTGTCAGCGTGCTGGTGCTGCTCTGGATGGGGTAATCATTGTCTGAGATGACGACAGGCAGCAGGTATGAGCTCATCTCTCTTCTGTTGAAGCTGCCCCGGCGGGTCAGGATCCGTGCTGTGTTGTCTACAAGACAGTAATGTCAAGATCAAAAGAGATACAGTGACTAGTGTGTGATAGACTGCGTTGTTTTCAAAGGTTAAGTATCGAGTTGCGTTTAAGCTACCAATGTAATTGTTGTGTCTTAGGTATCGTGAAAAATATGTTTGGAATTAATTAAAACACAGTAACTGTTTGTAGTTTGCTTGCATGACAGATGTGCATCTGTAGTGTACTTTGCCTTGTGCTGATGTTGTTTTTAAATAGAAACATACTAACAATGAAGAGCTTTAGCTGATTGCAAGGTGAAATGTGTTATGTGTGCCTCTAGTGGCACCAAATGGAAATGTAAAAATAAATTAATATAATATAAATAATTATTTTATTTTTTTTAAACCTCAGCTGTGTAACTACATTTCTAATCAAAAGTTTGGGGTCAGCTAGATTATTATTATTATTATTACTTGAAAGCACAGTGAATACAATTCATAATAATGTGAAAAATTACTGCACTATACAATATATGCTTCTATTTAAACAAATTATATATATATATATATATTCATTCCTGTAATTTAAAGCTGTTTAGCATTAATTACACTCTTCATTCACATGAATTTTCAAAAATATTATTGTAATATGATATATATATATATATATATATATATATATATAATTTCTTTAACATTATATAATGTTATTGCTATCACTTTTGATCAAATGAATGTGTCCTTGCTAAATCAAGGTATTAATTTATTTTTTTAAAAGTTGGTGTATGTTATTATAGAGTATTTTTTATTTAAACTTTAATTTATATTTTGAATTGCAACCTTTTGTCTCAGCATCTATATTTTACATTGCATTTCTTATTTTAACTTATCTCACTATTTTCATATTTAAATGTTTTTCCATTGAATTACCTTCATTGTCGAAGATGGTGAAGTTTGGATTGATGGTGCTTAAACTGAAAACAAACTTGTGTCCGACAAGAGGTTCATCAGTGTCCACAGCACTTATGGTCTGGATGAGCTGGAAACATCATAAGCTGAGATGATTCACTGTTTTCATTGCATTCTAATTCAAAATAGAACTATGTAATATACAACAAAAGCATTGTGGTCATAAAAGTAGCTCTAAAGCTCTACAGAACAGCAGAAAAACAAACCAAGCAGAAGCGTTTATTAAAATATTTGTGTGAAAAAATGAATAAACATGAAACTGCGGCATACCTGACCAGCTTTGACATTCTCACAGACAAAGGTCTCGTAGTACATGGCGAATTCAGGCGCATTGTCATTCACGTCGCGCACTTTGATAAACACCGGCACTCTGGTTTGCAGGGCAGTACCTAGATGCCAATGATGAATGTGTTTCAGGAATTGGGGAAGATATTCCGTTTGCATTCAAGAGGTCTAATTTTGTTCCTCTCTACTTGTATTTCAGCCTTTTACCCCAGGCATATATTCTTCTAGCAAGAATTCAGAAAGCATGAGTTAAACCACGACTCAAGGTGACAGTTTGATTTTTGTCATCAGTCATTTATTGTATTGCTGTGGTTTAAGCCATTTCTGAAAATGTCTCGAGGCTCCACAAGCTTTATTGTCCACCTTATAACACTTTTTTTTTTTTAAAGGTTTGAGCAAACAAAAAACCTGAAAATTAATTTCCCATCATAACTTGTTTGTGATTTCAAATAAAATATTGGATTAAAAGGCAAGTGCTTTCTGGATTATTGTAAGTAAACCTTGTTGCGTTATCACATCAGCAAAGGCTCACAATGCAAACTTACTGAGTTCGGTTGCCAGAACAGAGATGTTGTGCCATTTGGACGTTTCTCTGTCCAGACCCTGCAGTGTGCTGATGGTCCCATTGTTAGAATCAATGTTAAACAGTCTCTCCAGGTCTGTGTGACGATCAATGGTGTATCTGAAAACAAGAATGACGGTAATGAATGCGAGACAATGGAGCTCTGATTATGCTCAGGCACAGTGACAGAACATCCTCAGTGTTTTAAAGCGTTGTAAACACGACCCCAGGAAGTGAATAAGGGTACATCACACACCCATAATCAAGGGCCCAGAACAGTGCCCGTGGGGTCCGCCAAATAAATCAGCCCAGACTGGTTTAATTATCCTTCAAACGGTGGTACGTATTTGATTTGACATCTCTATTAGAGAACAAATTTGCCCTCGTCAAACGCATTGATGTTAGTTACACGCCGAGGACAACAAACTATACATTGTATCTTTGCCTTTTAAGAGCTTGGCTAAACTACCCTACTGAGAAGACCAGATATCGAATTCTTATGCAGGTTCGGACTGGTTTACAGCATCTATAAAAAAGCTTTCACCCTCTTGGAAGTTTTTATGTTGTGCTGTTTTACAACATTGAATAACAGAGGATTTAATTTGATTTTTGACAGGATTTAACAAGTGTTAATGAAGTTGAACTGAATTTGGGCATGAAGTTGAGCAATTAAAATTGAACTGGAATACGAATAACAGAAATGAAGTTTACTGAGATGCAATTAAAACTAATTTCATAACTAGGTTTAAGAGTTTTACTTGTTAACTAGTAAGTTTTATTAGTTTTACTTCAAAATGTCATGTTCATTGTAGTTTTCCCCATTTTTCTTTTCAAAACTTTGAAGATCTGAACTTGGACCACTGCAGGACACTAGTTGAGGTTGGTTTTTTGTATTGTCATTTTTCTGTAGCTTTAACTTTATGCTTCTGGTCATTGTCTTGCTGGAAAACAAATCTCCTCTTGAAGGTGTCTTGCAGACCCCATCAGGTTTTCCTCCAGGGCTTCTGTGTATTTCGCAGCATTCATTTTACCCTCACAAGCCTTCCAGGGGCTGCTGCAGAGAAGCATATATATGCCCCTCAGCTTGATGCTGCCACCACCATGATTCACAGTGGGGACGATCTGTTTCTGCTGATGCTCAGTGTTTAGCTTATGCCAGACGTGGCATTTATTTTAATGGCCAGAAAGCTCAATTTTAGTCTCATCAGATCATAGAACCTTCTTCCAGCTGGCTTCAAAGTCTCCACATGCCTTCTGTAGCCAAGATGTCATATGACAATTTTTTTTAGCAGTTGCTTTCTCTTTTCTGCTCTGAATGATGAAGGACACGAGTAGCAGATGTCGAACGTCGTTCCAATCTCAGGTACTGGTGCTTGTAACCTTTTTTTGAGTTCTTTCTTCCACAATGTCGCATTGTTTTAGGACATCCTCTTCTAGGTAGATTTACAGCTATGCCGGGCTCTTTCCGTTTCTTAATTATTGATTTTAACTGTACTCCAGGGGACATTCAATGACTTGAAAATGTTCTTGTAATCATCTCCTGCCTTGTGCATGTCAATTACTTTCTGCTGGAAGGGTTTTTATGGTGTAAGTTCTGCCACAATGACTCACCAGAAGTTAGACCTTTCAGGTGAAAAGTGTATTTAAACCACAATCAATTCAAAACCCTTGGCTACACACACGTTTTTCTTTTTTTGAACTATTTATGTAAAAGAAAAAAAAAGGAAAAGTTAGCTATGTGGATAAATATAATATGTAATACTTAGCAGTTCGTTGGGTTTTATATTTTATATTCTGAAATATTTTTCTTTTATTTTACTTCTCCAAGAGAAGTAAATATGTTAGTGTCATTATTAAAGTATCAGTAGTGTTTTAGATCGCTTTGGATATTTATTTATTTACAAGTATAATGTACCACCATTTGTATATGTGTATGTATATATATATATATATATACACACACACATAAATTTGATAGCTTCTATTAGCCTTTTATCCAAATTAGTCGATTTGGATAAAAGCATCCTCTAAATGATTAAATAAATGAAAACAAATGATTGATTAATTGATTGATTGTATGCTGGTCAGATCTTAGTTTATGTAGCGATGGTTGTTAACCTAACAAGTCTTGCTGGTCTTGTTGCAACTGTAGCATTCAGATTTTTTTATTATTTTTATTTTTTAATCTGAATAGTAGTACGTTATTGTCAGTAAGTGCTAATTTTTAAGTAATCAATTATGCATTATGCATCGAATAGCCAGCTGTGACGAACACCTTCCTAGCCAAAGCAACTAGCAGCTATCAATTATCCTTAACCGCATATTGCGTGTTGTGAATTTTGAAGTGGCTCGTTTGAAAGAGCCTGAATGCTAATCACTCTGTTGATCCCCTGCCTTTTGTTTTCATAAAATAAGAAAAGGAAATCTTTCCTATTAAACCCATTTATCAATGTCAGCTTACATATTCTGCTGACATTTAAATATGCAACTGAGTGTGACGTGCGAGAGTAAGCCAGAAGGACAAGCTTTTCAGACAATCGCTCGCAGTGTGTAAGCGGACAGGAGGCGAGAGACAAGACACACTCTCTCACACCAACTTTGTGACTTATAAAAGTCTGAATTCAGAAAGGAAAGGAGGGGGGGGAGATAAAACAGCGCCTGTATTCATCTTGCCAAACTTCCGGAGGGAAATCACCAACTGAGGCCCCATGAATAATTTGCTTTCCCCCCGTCTTCACACACATACACACGCGTACGCTTGGGAACATGTTGATGGATTGGATTTAACCGAGCACAAAACATCTGATCAACAACCAAACTGTGGAAGGCAAAGATGTGTTCTGCTTGATTTTCATACACTGTAATGAACTTTATGTTCTGATGCTTTGGGAGACGCTTTTTCAAGGTGTCATTTTGCTGTTTCCCCCCGCTGTACCTTTTATTTGTGTTTAAGGTGAAAGCAACCACTTGTTTGTTCGCTGCATATTCAAAAGCATTTAATTACTGAGTCCCTCTGTTCAAATCTCTACTGGACCATTAAATTGCCTGTTACAATGGCTAAGATTATCTGTTGACAGAAGCCTCCTTATTAGCTAAATAAGCCTTTGGATGGTAATGCAGCTAATATAATGAGTGCAGCAGAAAGCATGCAAAGCTAGTATGAGCATCAAAACAGTAAAGGGCCCATATCAAGCAGTATCAAGTTTCCCTTTCCTTTGTTATGCTAAAAAAAGCAACTTTCAGACTCTCAAAATGTCCTCACTAATTATTCATTATTGGTTATACAATTTATTTAAGTTTTAAATTTAAAATGGTTTATTATTTTAAGTGAGCCTATTATTATACAATTATTTTATTAATGTTTATTTCTGTAATATTTAGATAATATTTAATATTTAAATTTTGATTAACATTTTGATTTTTTTTTTTTTAAATAACTAAAATTTAAAAAGTTATAAATAAAAAGTTAATATCAAATAATACATTATATAGAATGTAGTGTAGGTGGTATAGTTAATTTTTTATACACCCACACACAATGTGAATAATCACAAAATGCATGAGCGTCCGATCGTCCTTGTTCTAATGCTAATACGCTCTACTCAAGTTAGATGTCACGTCATCTTTGTTTATACAGCATTTTAAAGGTCCTAGATCACATACAATTCACAACTCACGTTGGCAATTCTTAAGCTGAGCAGCTGGTATGTTGTTAAACAACAGTACAATACATAGAACACACTGCACTTCTAGCCCTCACAGCCTCGTTTATATTTTTGTCAAAAATTAAATATGGTGATACTCTGACTAAGGTCTATTATATGCCTACTGGACAAAGTCTTTTTCAAGAAAATTCTATTCACTCTGTGGCCAAATGGAAGTTATTTTGGAAAAGCAAGAACAATTCCTATCTACTTAAATGGGGAAATTTCTCAAAAACGTTCAGCAAAGTTTTAAATCTGAAAGTGTGCTATGTATAAAGTCACTAAGTACAAGATGTTCCTGGATCAACATCCTTGTTGATCCTGAAACAACATTCCAATCAACCAATCAGAATTGAGGAAGGAAATATGTTTCAGGCTTCTAATCATAGTTAGGTGCTTCTACACCCTTGTTAATCCGCTATCATTTTCCATTAATTTTAGGCATACATTTTGGGTAGGGGTAGGTTTAAGGGTAAGGTTATCTTTTCGGACATTAATGTTGATCCCTGATTAACAAAACATGTTGATCCAGGATCATGTCTTAGTTGGCAAAATCACGGCGACCTATTAAGTTACTGTCTCTCAAAAGAAAAAGTAAACTCAGAATCTTTGAAACGAGTCTTTTTTAAAACGAATCCCAAGCTGTTTAATGTTGACATCAAAATCAAACATTAGCATATTGCCCGCCTTTAAATTTGAATGTAGTACATCCACCATGTTGTTACATCTTCCGTGGCCTCATGGGATAGTAAAGTGTCCATCGTACTGTACTGTATGTGCACTTGAGAATCCTAGCAGAACAAGGTTATCCATTACTTTTCGGCATCTGTTTTGCAAACACTGGGAATTCAGACATACTACTCTTTTGACATACTGTACAGTTTTTCACATACTGTATAGTAGGCAAATATTTAACTGCAGACACAGTGTGTTTTTCTGATATTTGAGTCACTTTTTCACCAATTAGTTATTTAGAAGCCATATTCCTTGTTCCATTTTCTCCTATTCAGAGTAATGTGAATGTCCATTTCCATAAGGCCTATTCACACCAAGCACGATAACGATAAAGATAATATCAATGTGAATATTATTAATTAATTATAACGAAGAATATTATCCGTTTATTCTAAGTGCAAGCATGCCCGCCGCTTTGAATTCTGAATTGTCAATCTTTGTTTCGTGATTTTTGTGTTTGTTATGATTAGTCAATTGAAGTAATTAAGCTTAAGTAGGGTTAATTATTTATTCTTGTGAAGTTTAGGAGTTACTTACTTTACCAGGTGGTTGATTATATCAGGATCTCGAGCGGACACCGTGCCAACCGAGCTGCCAGCGGGGGTGTCTTCGTCCACCTCAAAAATATACAGGGCCCGACTGAAGACCGGAGGTTCGTCCACATCTGTGACTGTAATTCGGACAATTGCTGTGTCGCTGAAAGGCCCCAGTTGCTCAAAGCGTCGATCTATGTGTGTATTGGTCACTTGCACCCGCAGTGAGTACAATCTCTTACTCTCGTAATCTAGCTGCTGAACGGGAGAAAGGTTACAAAGATAAGATGGTTAGTCCGGTCTCCACGACCTCTCTGAATAAAGAAAGACTTACTTTTCTGATATGTTTAAGCCCAGGTCTATTCGGTCACAGATTAACGACATGCTCTAGCAATGTCGCACTAAACTTTTCTAAATCTAAAGCTCGTTTTTGCATACGAGTGCTTATCGCTCTCCCTTTTCTTCTGAGTTGAATGTCTTTTTCATAAAGGCAGGGCATCGTGCTTTAATGCAGCCTTTTAATTATGAAACGATTAAAGACTCAAGGTACGATCTTTTACCTTTTGCCCATTCAGGCCTTCTTCCGTAGCTATCTTTCATTCTAGTTTAAGCAATAAGATTTGCATAATTGCCTGAGCCTCGTCAAAGCCTGACCTGACAGAGAGAGGAAATAAGCTATAGGCAGATTTCAGCAGGCAAATAGATCCCTGTGCCACACAAAAGGGAAAAAGGGACTTTTTGGGCTGTGAATAGAATTAAGCACCTTTGTAAAGTTGATAGGACACGAAGGCTTCGATTTAGGGGATTACTTTCTAAGCACTTCGTTTCGTATGGGTGCGTGTGTGCGTACGAAAGAATGAGAATGAGGGAAAGACCGGCAAATGCTGTGGATTTTATTTCCAACCACCGACTTACAGTGTGATGTTAAAAACATTAGATATAGGGTCTGTTTACCTTCTTCACCGTTATCACCCCTTCCTGATTGGTGCTGTCCGTGATGATATTGAACACGTCTTGCCCGTCGCCATCCAGGATGGAGTACCACATCTCGGCGTTCTCTCCCACATCCGCATCATATGCTTTGATCCGGCCCACCGATGATCCAGTTCCAGCCGACTCTGGAGTGGTGAGATGGTAGGTACCTGGAGAAGGAGAGCAAAATAAATCAATTGAGTAAACAGGCAGGTGTTTGTACGAACTCTTTGTTCTCGAGCGAGGCGCTTCGACGTGCATTTGTCTATTTGTTTATCCTTCTCTCGGGGGGAAAAGCAGAGCTGCCTCTCAGTGGTTATTCTTTAATAGAATTTCAGCTCCGATGAGCCATTGGAGAAGGTTCTTTTTAAACCCAGTTTGTGGAAATTGTTTCTGATGTCTTGTATTGGATTTGACACTGTGGCAAAGAGAGAAGGATTATCACCCCAAATGAAGTTCCCACTGTGCTCTCTCTCCATCTCTCTGTCTTTCTAGTTTCTATCCTTCTTTCTCTATCCACCCTTCTCTCCCTCTCTGTAAAAGCCTCTTTCTGTGGAGATTTTGTTCTGGGTTCATATTGTGACTCATCTTGGTCAGTCAGAGAAACAGGCTCCGAGCATTTCCATGATAATTCGTCTGAACCGTGACATAGGTCTGTTATGGTTCTTATGAAATATCACTTGCGAAAGTCGATTTCATATGCTTATTATCCGTTTGCAAATCCAAGCACAATTTTGCTCATAATTACTTTAATAATCTAGCCTGCATCAATTATCAATAGTTGACTGGCAGTTAAACTCTTGTTCAGTTGATATGCTCTTTCTGGCTTGTTCTAGGCCTTTTGTTGTATGCAGTTCAGTAACATTTTTCTTTTAACAAAGTTCTATATAAATGAGTCATAATTTAGTTTTACTTGACCTACATTTGGTTGTTTTTGCTACTATACCTTTTAAGGCCTCCATTTAAAAACGTAAAAATATCTTGTGGATTGAAAATAAAGCTTTGTATGTTAGGGTATGGCTGTTTTGTACATCAAACAAATTTACAGCAAGGGAAATTATTCCTGTAACGTTGTTAACAGCACAATTTACCATTTAAGTTAAAGTCAAGGTTTTGATTCCCTGAGAACACACACATTGAATATAGCTTGAATGCAATACTAATTGCTTTGGATTTGGTTTCTGTCAAATTTGTCTTGAGTTTGAAGATCAGATCTGTTCTTTAGTTGGAGGTAATTGGAAATTGCATTGCAAGTGAGGAAATACAGTAGAATTAAAAATTCAGAAAAAACAATGAATGTTGGCTTGACTACAAAAAAAGGAAAGGGGAAAAAAAAGGAAAAAGGTATAATATGCTTTATGGTGATAGATAAAGAAAAAAAAAATAGTTTAGACCTAGGTAAAAGAACCATTTCCCAGAATGCATCACCTGTGTTGCACCTGTGTTCCTTTCTAATTCAAAATCTAATACCAATGTCAAGATGTCCTTCAGAGTAACATATGCATGTGAGAGGAGAGTATGCGCTGTCTTACTGTGTGGGAATCGAGGAGGACTGTTGTTGACATCCAGGAGAGTGATGTTGACTGTAGTGGTCCCGGAGAGACCGCCCATCTGTCCAGCCATGTCCTTAGCCTGAATCACCACCTGATAGTGCTCCCGGTTCTCTCGAATCATGTTCGGAAGCGCTGTCCTTATGATGCCTGACAGGATGGACGGACACAGGTTTTGTTAGGTGCTATCTAATGAGCTTCTCTGACTTCATTATTTATATCTTAATGTCATGCTAAAAAAAAAAAACACTACCAAGGAAATGAATTCCCTGCTGTGGGGTATTTTAAAGAGCGAGTTTTAATTGAGTAGGACGTCAATCTTCAAATGATGTTGTGATAAGGTTATTAGTGCATGGGAGCAGAATTTATGTACTCTTTTTTTTTTTTTTTTTTTTTAAAGCAACACACACTTAAATCATTCAAGATTCTCTAAATATATATATATATATATATATATATATATAGTATATAATGCATTAGATAACATAAGAATAGAAATAAATTATAATTAAAAATAATTATTTATTAAAATCATATATTGTACTTTCTGTTGTTTATTTTAAGATTTGTGAAGTACTAGGCTCATTACGGATTACAGTAATAAGAGTTTTAAGGAATTCTAACTCTTAATGGTCCTACAATAAAAGATGTCTTAGTTCCCTTTATGCAAAATCAAATTTATTTTTCTTTGGTTTTAGAGTGAAATATAATAAAGATGTCTTTTCTCGACAGGCTTTATGCGATTCACCCACACATGTATAAAAGCATGTTAGCAAATTCTATATCACCTTACAATTGTATCCCATCTTTTAATCATTGCAAATCATGCTTGTTCTCTCATCTTTTCCTAACTTACCCGTTTCAGGTTCGACTGAGAAATATGGCTGGCCCTGTAGTATGCTGTAAACCAGCTTGGCACTGTTTCCATATGATTCATCATCTGCATCAGTGGCTGTAACTTTCATTACGAATGCACCTTGAGAGAGAGAAAGCAAAAGAGAATTATAGAGAGAGGTATTTCAGTCCTAACATCACTGTGAAACATGATCCCCACATCCAGCATTAAAACCTCAACCATGATCAAAGCAGTGCATCCTAAAGGTGCACCATGAACGACAGATTCCTAGTTGTAAAACTGGCTATTAGCCTATATGATGAGACCCCCTCCCTCCCAGCAGGAGCAGTGATCAAGGCGAATGCATGATCACTCGTGCTTTCATCTTCTTTATCTCGGTATGTTTCTTATCTAAATCCTAGTCTCATAATTACTCCGGCTGCACGGTGAGATGGACATATCTTTAATTGTAGTTTTTCTTTTGCCCGCTCTCTCTGGGTCATCCCATTCATTTTCTGCTCTGATGGAATCTGCTGTATGTTGCTGGGAAACGTCAGACTAATAATCTGCTCAAAGAAACATTATAATTAGACCAATTAATCTAGAACTAACATGATTTTAGGGGGGTTCATTTTCAGCTTGACACAGCTTTGGACATCTGCAGGAGGGGGGAAAAAAACGTCTCTGATATGAAAAGCTCTTGGAGGAATGTAAACCAACTGATTTGGATGCTCATATTTGGATCTTAAGTAATGTTCTATTATAAGCTAAGCAATTTATTAAATATTTACAATATGTCATGTTTTTGCTGGTGATTCACAAGATATTATAAGTACAGTAATTTTGCGATGCTTATTTAATTCACTACTCGTCAGTATGAAAGAGTCATTAAAGATGTTGAAAACTTCAGTAACAAAACAAATGTCACTGGTGTCGGTACGTTTGATTAATTTCTGAAAATCTATTCAAACTGGCATTTTCCATCTACAGTGTGTAAACTTGTTTTTTTTTTTGTTAATAATACTTAAGAATGAGAAGTGATTTTTTTATTAAATTATTTAATATACATTTTATATTACATTTTATATTGAGTATATTTTACATATTAGTAATACTATACTGCAGTAAAATTACAAAGTATTTATATTATTTTATGCATATACATTGATGTCAATAAGTATTTGATCCCCCTGTGATTTTGCAAGTTCTCTGACTTAGAAATAATAGAGGGGTCTACAAT
>JAUMHI010000053.1:15099846-15119488 GCA_032359435.1 Enteromius unitaeniatus | reverse complement strand
ATTGATGTCAATAAGTATTTGATCCCCCTGTGATTTTGCAAGTTCTCTGACTTAGAAATAATAGAGGGGTCTACAATATTCAGCATAGGTGCATTTCCACTGTGAGAGACAGAATCTAAAAAGAAAAATCCGGAAATTACATTGTATGACTTTTTAACAGTTTATTTGGGAAGTGCTGTAAAACCATTAATCATGATTAATCACATCCAAAATAAAGCTGTTTGCTTACACAGTATATGTATGTGTACTGTGTGCATTTATATATATATATATATATATAGACAAACACAGATACAGTATATATTTACAAAAATGTAATATTATATTAAATACAGTTCTACTATATCTGGTCATTTCAGATCAAGCAGATCTGCAATATTGATTTTGAATGTCATCAAAATGCTGTAAAAATATCTATATTTTTCTCTCTTTTTTTGTATCTGTATCACTCAGCCCATGTGCTACTGTATGTCTTAAAGTGTTTTCAAGCGTGTAGTACACCATTGCCAATAAACGTCTGATCTTGGCCTGGTCTCAGATAATAACTAGAGACAACAACTTTTCTCCTGCCACATGAAGGGTAAAATCACTCCTCGTTCGTAGTTGCCAACAACCGCGCTTTCCATTACCCTCACGGCTTCCTGCGAATGGTTTCCTCAGAGGTTGCTTCGTTCTCATTTGTGTACTACTGACATCTTACTGTTAGTTCTTCTCAATAGACTTTAGAGGTGACTTCACGGCTTCTCAGTCTCACCTCTGAAGGTGGACAGAATGCACATGTTGTTTCTGCCATGGATCAGCGGCGTCCTTGGCATCAACAAGACCTCCGCCGAGGTGCGTTCTCTCTCTCAACAACTCGAAGAATACTAATGAATGCGGAAACATCTGTCGCCCTCCGATCCCATTCCGATAACATGGAGGGAAACAGAGTCTCAGTCTTCATGGATGGCCAGATCTGATTAACGGCAGGCACGTTCGCAACACATGGCCGGTTTGTTCGGCTTAAACGTGAGTGCCACCGTGACCTCACAGTTTGGCAAGCAGAGCCGTTCCTGAATTTGTACACGGCCGGGAGAAAGGAAGAGCTCAAGCGAAGTGTCAAACGAGCACGGTGTCTCATTTATGTTACGGAGAACTGGGGATGATGTAACTTTGAACCCCACGGAGAAATACGGATATGAAAGAAAGAACGAGCCTAACAGAAAGAGTAACGGAAAAGAAAGGCTGAGCTTGGGTTTCAAGTGCAAAAGCCTGAGGGAAAAAGACTGTGGTCCATTTACAAGGCTGTTTTTACCAGATTGTGTTGAATAAATAACTTGAAATGCCGTAACGTGATGCGCTTTCACATCTGTGAGGGAATAAATATCGGTAGCGACAGTGAATCTGCCATGTATCATGTTAAGAATCTGAATTAAACAACATTGCTTGTAAAACACAGGTGCTTTGAGACTCTCAACGGCGGAGGCATAAAGGAGATCAGGCGCTGGAATGTAAGAATCCAACTGAGAGTCCCTGAAGCTTGAGTGGAAGTGGTCTTGCATTTGTCTGAAAGGATGACTGGTAGTGTTTCACGCCTCAGGGATCCATCTTTCAACAAACACGGTTGCATTAAGATCTATTCTCCAATGAGACATCCAGAACTTAACAGGATTTTGAATACCTTTACGCTTTAATAACACGTTTCTTTTTGATGTCGCATTGAAAATGTCATGGCAAGGACGTGACGATAGTGCTGATTGGCCGATGACACCTCAAGAATAAACGCAGTCCCGAACCCTTCACTACTGACTGAGCTGTGACTTGAAAAGCAGCAGACAGGGAAAAATATTAGTCCATTTCATGCTTCAAAAATATTGGGGACTAGTGAAGCATCTGCTATAATATAATGAAATATTTGTGCTTTCTGAGAGCATGTTGTTTGCTAACTTTTTTTTCTGTTGCATCAGGCGACAACAGCTACTTCCGAATGCAGAACTGATTTTGCTGAGTTCAACGTGTCCCTGGGTCAACATTTTGTTGACCCTGGAACAACATTGTGATTATCCAATCAGATTTGAAGAACCAGTTTATAGTTTTTGTGGAGTTTAGGCTTACAATCAGTGGTGCTTGTACATCAGTGTCAGTCATCTATCATTTCCTCAGATTTTAGGCATTACTCATGGACAGGGTTAGGTGTAGAGATATGGTCGAAAGTAAAATTTTGGAATAATATGTTGTTCCAGAGTCAACAAAATATGTTAACCCAGGAACACGCCTAACTCAGGACATGCACTTCCGAATAGTCACTGAAAGACAAATGCTGTTTTGGTGTAGATCGTTTACTTATTTCATCTACCAGTAGGGGTTAACTAATCTGTCCTAACCAACTAAGGCAGGTTTGTTTGAATCAAGCTCATTTTCCTGTCCGTTTCTTCATTTTTTCTGCTTTAAGGGAGAGCGAGGTAAGCATTGACGTTTTTTTTTTTTTTTTCTCATTCATTCATTCATTCATTCATTCAACCTATGTCATGGAAACTATGATACAAAAAATAATAATAAAAAAAACTTTTTAAATTGTATTAATATTTCATTTATACTATATTTTATTAGATGATTAGGATTATTAGTACATCATGAAAAATATTATTAAAAATAAGAAAAATAACTTGTATTTTATTAGATGGTCATGATGATAATGGTGATGATTATTATTATTACATTTTTAATAATTATATATAACAAATTGTATTAATATTATTATTATTATTATTATTACATTTTATAAACTTACATCATGGAAAATATTATGTAAAAATAAGAAAACATATTTTAAAACTACTTTTAAACGATGTTATTAGATGATGATGATTATTATTATTATTTAGTTATTGTTGTGTCCCTCTCAGTCACAGACTGGGCCATTTCTATTATGAAGATTGTGCTCTAGGGGCATTACATCTCACCCTCTAATTATTATTAAGGTGTCAATGTGGCAAAAGTAAAAATGTGAAAAGATTTAATTTCTGTTTGGTAACCTCTGACACATTGTGTCAAGCGTTCTCAAACAGTGCTTTATGACTTGACAAACACAAATAGGTACACCAGGACCACTTCAAGCATAATTTCCTAGTGATTAATCTCTGATTCAGTTGCCAGGTCACAATGATTAAGATCCACAATGATTATCTTATCATAGCACAAAATCTTTAATCAAAACCGGCTGCCTTGTTTTTGTCGGAACTGCAAATGAGTTTTGATTCATTTGAGATAAACCTGCGGGTTAATTTGTTGCTTCGTGAAGAGTAATTGATTTCAGCTTGCTGCATCCCGTTCATTTACTTTGATTCTCTCTGCCGCTCTTAATGGGTTTAAAATCACTGATAATTGAATGAATTCAGACGGGATATTGTAAGATCTTTATCCTCCCCGCGAATCATGTGAAGTTGAATGTTTGTCATAGTTTTAATCAGCGTTGATTAAGTGGCTGTAAGCAAAGTCTGTCTCTTTATTGGCCAATGTCACTTTGCTTATCGCGGTAGAGACAGTTTTGACTGCTTGGTAAACACGCATCCAGTTTTTCCGCTCAACATGTAATAATTTCAAATTATCCTTCTGAAATCTTTTGTTTTTAAGGCTGATTTGTATATTTAAGAAAAAAAAAGTCCATAGCTACATTGTTTTTCTTGGTTGTTTTTACAGAGGTACTTTGACGTAAATGAGATTCTTGTGTGAGTGAGTATGTGATTGGCGTTAATGAAAATAACTTGCACCTGGATGTAAAAATCTACATAATAGCTGTCATTTGAGGTATTCATGAGTTTTTGTATGTAAAATATGGAGAACTTCAATTCTAGTTCCAACCAGGGGAATTACAAATATGCATGTTTCTGAAGTAAATAATCACGTTTAGATAATGTAATATGTTTATGATTATAATAATGTATTCGTTTTTTATAAATATTTATTTTATTGTATTTTTTTGGAGAAATGTAGCATTGCATCTCTTACCAATGCCGTCAAAAAGTCAAAACAGCTTCTATAATCTTCACAATAATCCACAAGTACTGTAATTCACACAACTCCAGTCCATCCCAGGGTTGGGGCCATTCATGAATTGAATTGAGAATGAATGTTAAATTCCAATTCACTTCCTGGAATGGAATTGGAATTGGAACTGCATGCAGCTGACAGGAAATGGAATTGAATTGGAATTACAGGAAGTGGAATTCAATTCAGGAAGAATTCCACTGAATTCTGTTAATTGCTGAGCATTTATTTGCCATTGCATTTAAAGACATACATTTGAACTTTATTTATGTTGATTTACAAATATCAAGCAGTGTAAGAAATAGAGTTGATCAAATGCAAGTAAATACAAATGAGAACAGTACATTATGAATAAATAATTGACTGACAGTGGTGATACATTTCTGAATACATTCACTATATGATTACCAAATGTTTTGGTCTTGATTTAAACAAATTCAATTACACAGTGAATTTCGATTACATCACTTTAACATAAACAAATCAAATACACTTAATGTTATTCAAATGCATCAGTGTAGAAAAATTATAGATAGCCCATATCAACTTCTTCAGCCAGCAACTCATACTCACCAACGCTGGACATCTCTGCTACACTGGCCACGTAGGTGTCCTTGGCAAACTTTGGCTCGTTGTCATTGATGTCATGGATTTTGATGATGAATTCCGAGGCCCTCTCCAGATCCTGTCCGGAGGATTTGTTGACGGCTTTGGCGCTCAGTGTGTACAGCGCTTTCTCTTCCCTGTCAAGCCTCCTGGTTGCGTGGATATCTCCCGAGTTCTCATCAATCTCGAAAATAGTTCCTGCCCCGTCTCCAGTGAGGACGTACTTCACATTTCCATCTTCCGTGTCCATGTCTGAGTGAAGCTGAAAAGAGCAAAGAGAGTTTTGTTGGAATTAACAGTTCCCGAATGAACTGTTTTCTTAGCGTGCGACTGGCAAATTGTTCGCAAATATACTCAGTCTGTCAAGGCAAAATGTTCAGGCGGTGGCCCTAAACCTTGTGCAAATGGAAACAGAAATTAAACCATTCGCTAAACGCAGTTTAAGCCCTTGCTGGCCGAAGTCAGAATGTGTTTCTTGAGCAATGTTTTTAAATGAGTCATGAATATGTGAATATGAATGTGAATTTGCTCAAAGGCCCCGGCGCTCAGTTTAATTTTCTTTGTGGGTACAGCTTGAAATTTCGACTTAAGTATTTCATTCACATCAGTATCAGTAATAGTTTCACAATTCTCATTTTCCTTTTCAACAGCAAGCACAGAGCCGAATGGCGATCTCGCCATTATCTGCAGTAGCGCAGAACTTACTGTGTAGAAAGCTCTGTGTTTGCCGCGGTTGACAGCATATGGCAGATATCTCAGAAAACTGTCAATAGGCTCCTGTACCTTCAAACTGTGGAGGAAAGATACGACCGGTTTTGTTCCGAACAGTCACAATTACACAAAACGCTCCTTCAGAGCAGAACTTTCATTTTACACCTGTCTCTTAGCAACAAGAGGAAGCCCGACAGCCCTCTCCATTTGATTGCAGTTCCTCTTTTACTGATTAGGATTTTACCAGAAGAGGCCAGCCATGCAGCCCTGGACAAAATATCCAATCAGCATAGGTGCCATAAAATGTTTCGTATTTAATAAATGAACAATCAACACCTGAAAGAAGCTGCAAAAAACAGCCCTTGTTTTCCTAAGCAGCAAATAAGAAGAACCCAAAAAACGTCTTCCGTTTTGAGAGGGGCACGCTAAGCATTGCACCCTACAATTTCATAATCTTTCCACTTACGGCTAAATGTACACAATAATTGGAAACGATTTTAGCGGCTTTTCTAACCACTGTTATCAGGACGTAGATAATTTGACACGTAACAATTAAAACCTGAATTTGGAGCTTGCGTCACTGAAAAGCACCATTGCTCTCCGTCCTGGAACTGAATTACAGTAGGTATCTATTACACACACAATTGCATTAACAGCACACCAGCATGCTTCTCAGATAAATGGATAAATCTTTACTTTAGCAGTTTTATGCCCTGGTATAGACAGTTGTAGGAGGCAAGCCATTTAGTTTAGTTTCACGTTATCGCAAAGCAGGATTATTGTAGTTAAGTAAAACCATATTTTTTAGTTACATAAAAAAAGTATACATGAATCGTAGTACAACTTTTGCAATTCTAAGAAATGCAGAATTGTAAAATAGAGGCTTGAGTTATAAAATCACAATGGTGGGATATAAACTGTGAAAAATAAAGTCATATTGCAAGATAAAAAGTCACAGTTTCCTTCTTTTATATTTTGTTTATTGGCAGAAACAGGCATCCATAGTATTACATTAAATAAAACTTGATTTCATTTAGTTGAACTTGTTAACTAAAACTAAAATGAAACAAAAAATATATTTTTTGTTAAAATAATACTGAAAACACACCACAAAAATACAAAAACTTAAACAACCCTACTGTAAATTGTAGGAAGGCGTATATTAGTTATGTCATGCTATTTCCTCCCCTACCAGCTGTTATACATGTTACATTTCATTATTTTAAGCCCAGTGAAGTCACAAAACGATATGCAACCAAATACAAATGCACTTCTCTAACAGAAGTACATACTCACCCTCATGGGTACAAACCCTTATGCAGCTGTTTTTTCCCATGAACAACTCTAGGTGAATCTAACTGGTTGTTCTTTTCCATCCATTTAGTCCCCATAGGGACTACGGCTTTAAAAAAGATGCAAGAGTACTATTAAGACACCCTAAAAATACCGACCACTCGTGCACTTTATTCTAAGCTTTTTAAGTCATATGTATAAACTGATGAACTGATTCATCAAGAAGGTCTGACTCAATAGGATGCATTCATGGATCAAACATCTGTTCTTCTCTCATGAGCACAACAAGGAGAACACTGATGCATGTCAAGATTTTTAGTAAATATTTAGTAAATATATCTCAATTTCATTCTGTTCTGCTCGTACAAATCAATGTGTGAATCAAATGGACTACTTCAACACAGAATAAAGCATGTCATACAGGTGTGAAACGACATAGAGGTGATTAAATAATGACCTCTTAGACTTTATTAGGTGTTGAGACCCCCACATATTAAGATATAGTAAACATATTTGTGTTCTGCATTGGGTGAAAACATATTTTTCTCAACAAAAAGCTTTTTCATTATTCATTGTGTTTGGAGTTTTCTGGACTCCCCAGTGGCTGTCTGATTGGTTCTCAATTCCCATCAGCAAGCTGATGAGTCAATTATACATATTTTGTTTATATGTTGGAGCATAACACAAACATGAAACCGAGAGGGTCATACATGTCAGCATATTTTTGGTCCTCATATTTGCTTTGTGTTTTGAAAGCGTAGGGTGTCCTTTTTTTTTGATCCAATGATCCTTTTTTTTTTTTTTGAAGAAGAATTATTTGTTAAACAAGGCTGCATTTAAAAAAAAAGAAAAACAGTAATATTGTGAAATATTATTACAATATAAAACGACCATTTTCTATTTGAAGATATTTAAAATTTTAATTTTATTTCTTAGATGGAAAGATGTATTTTCTGCAGACATTACTTTGTTCTTCAGTGCCATGTGGTCCTATATGTTGAATTGGTAATGAATTTGGTTTTGCTGCTTAATGAAGCATACCATTTTTTCAGTCCCACTTTATTTTAAGTGTCCATAATACCTGTGTTGTTACCAATGTTTTGTTACATATTTGTACTTACACACACCATTCTGAGGGTTGTTACATGTGTGAAGTTACAGAAATATATTACGGCTGTAGATACTATGTACCGGTGTGTAATTACACTGTGGTTACACAATACAGTACATGCATATCTAGTTACTATGGAAGTACACAGGTATTATGGACACTTAATATAAAGCAAGACCCTTTTTTTCTCTCTCTCTCTTCTCCTACAAATCTACAACTGTTCACATGAACAGCATTTATTTAAAATAGAGGTTTTTCACAAGATCACAAATGCCTTTACTTTCATTTTACATCAATCTTTAGCTTTTTTGCTGAAAAAAGAATTTCTCAAAAATAGATAGAAATCTTATTTACCTCATGCTTTTCAATGGAGTTGTATAATATATCATAGTTTATTGCAGTAACCTTTACAATGGTCAAAACACAAAAGCAAAATAGTCCAACTTCTTTACCACATGGGGGAAAAAAGTGTAATTTTAGATGATATATTGATTTACTCAGTGCTAGAAATGTCCTTGGTTTTTATTTCAGAAATTTTATGCAAGTGTAAAAGCACAGTCTACTGAGAGATTTCTCTTACAGTATGTCAGAACTGGCTGTGTAGGTGACATACGTAACACAAGTTTGATTAGTTTTGTGAACCCCTGTCTCAGAGTTGGTTCACACTCTATTGATCGTTCGGGTCTCTTGGGATCGTGCTGTCACCGCTGACACAGAGAGAGAAGAGAAACATACACCGCTCGCTCACAAAAGCCATTTGATACCAGAATGACGTCAACCATTATAGACCGTATCAGTTATCCATATTTACAGCATAACCGCACAGTTTAAATTACAATAATTGTTGATGACACTTCAAATCTCATTGCGTGAAAAAAACACATTAATATCTTGGAGATGCAGCTTTGAAAATATGTATAAAGCAACTGTTTTGGCAACATGTGACAGCATCAGTGTGTAAATCCAGATGGTAGCTACAACACATTTTCACACTCTGTTCTAGTGCTATTAAAAGCTGTTTTTATGGTATTTCACTGAAATCTAATAAATCTTGAAGAGCCTATACTTGACATCTGACAAATGTACTGTATTAGCAGATGCACAATGTATATAATTGGATTACATCAGGGAGTTTTATTCTCCAGTGGTTAGAAGTGACATATTGCTCCAGCTTTAGAAATTTGAGAGAAAGTTATGTCAATGTTGTTCAATCATAGTCAAACAGTATGGCAAATTTAATACAAATTCCCATTTTAATATGCATGAAAATATGCAGCTGAGTTTTTGTGTGGAAAACTAGAAAAATATCAAATATGAAGTATTTTTTTTATTTTTGGATGGATGGACTGAAATGCTGCAATGGACATTACATTTGCAGTCCAGTCAGCGGTTGTTATGACATGGTGATGGCTAATCTCATGAATATTAATTAGGCCGTGCTGACGTTGCTAACCTTTTAAGACTGCCCAGTCATGCAAGTAATTAATATTCATGAGGCAAACCTTCACCATAGTATACCTCATAAGTTATATCCTGCGCTTGAGTTCTGGCATTTGAGCATTTTTTTTCAAAGCATACTTTATGAATTATATTTCTTATTTTTTTCATTTAATTTTAATTTGAAATTGTATTTATCAATCCTGGAACAAATATAATGTGGTTTCTACAAAAATATAAATCTTCACGACTGGTTTGAATTATGATAAATGTTTCTTGAGCAGCAAATCAGCAGATTAGAATGATTTCTGAAGGATTGTGATGCTAAATATCGGAGTAATGATGCTGGAAATTCACAAAAAGAAAACAGTTAGCAAAACTACACGATATTACTGTTTATGCTGTATTTTTGATCAAATAAATGCAGCTCTGGTGAAAACAAGAGACTTATTTCAGTAAAATGAAAGCTTGCTGGCTCCAGAGTATTGAATGTTTATTTAGCAATGCTATACATGCAATATGTATTGATTTGAAAACTGTGTACAAAGCACTGTAGTTGATCTTCTTAAAAAGATGCCAAAATTATACTATTGATTATATAACAATAACAATACAATGTTAAACAATTAAGATTGACAATAGCTAAATTTGACCTTTTTAGGCTAATGAACTTCACACATTAGCCTCCAATGGGCTTTCACAGCAATTCCAAAGAAGCAAAATTTTTGGCTCCCCCCTATAAGCTTACTGTGGTGACATCATATGAGTTACGTTTATCCACTATACAGCCTTTTGTGCAATGTTAAGTTTAATGGATGGAGCTTTATGTTTAAGAATGAAGTCAAAAGAAAATGTTGCTTTGTTATGTTAGATGAGTGCAGATGTAGTACCGTATGTTTTGCAATTTCCCTCATTTTGCAAAGCCTGTGTGCTGTCATTCATTTGTGACGAGCAGACACTGCAGACTCTGTCGCTGCAGGGGATTTGTGGGTCAGTGGATATATGCACACATCAGACGTCTCTAGCTCTTTACTCTTTTATATTTTTTTTTCTTTTGCAGTGCAGGGGCATAAAAAAGCACCTTCACTTGTTTGAAAAATTAGGTGTTAAAACTATAGTGAATTATAGGAGACAGCAGGAGGGCACTTTGGTTGAGTCGGTTGTAAGTCCAGCACTTAGAAAGAAATCAGTGATTAAATACAGTGGCAGGATGCTTATATATATACACAGTACCAATCAAAAGTTTGTCAAACATATTTTGAAAGTTTGCTCACCAAGGGTGTATTTAGTTGATAAAAAAAAAAAGTAATATTGTGAAACATTCTTACAGTTTTAAAAAACTATTTTCTATATCACACTGTCATTTATTCCTATGATGCAAAGCTGAACTTTGAACTGTCAGTATCATTTCTCCAGGGTCCGGCTTTGCATGATCCTTCAGAAATCTTTCATATATGATAATTTGATGCTCAAGAAACATTTTGTATCATTGTTTATTTATTTTGAGGAAACCTTGATGCATTTTGGCATTTAATTTTGTTTTAATAGAAAGTTTAAAAGAACAACATTAACTATGGGATATACGTTATTAAGTGTGAGTTATTCAAGCATTGTGTGGTCTGAGATTTGGCTCCTTGGGATGTTTCCCAGTTTCTGCCTATATTCAGCTCATTAACCCAGTAAGTGATTAGGATTATCACATTATAAATCAGTCTTACACACACACACACTTCATTTTCCATAGGCCAGTAACCTTTTCAAATACGAAATATATACTGCTGTTATGTTTTATTTGTATATAGATTTATGCTAATTTCTTGAACTGTTCATATCTGTCTCCCCTCACTCTAAATTTGAGTGCTTGACTTCTTAACACGACTGTATTATGGAATAAATCAAGGAATAAATCAATATTACAGCTAATCTTAATTGAGTAATAAAAGCGTAAGATATATTGTATATGACCAAGTTTGGAATATTTTTGAAATATTCTTGTGCATAAGTGGTCACTTATTTATTCTAATTATTTATTTTTGTGAACACAATGCACATATATAGTTATAAATTGCATTATTGCTTTGCATACCAGAGGCCATGAGGCAATATTAAAGGTTTAAGAATATAACATTGCATGTTTTATGCCTTCGTCTCTCAAGTGACCTGGACTTGATCTGGGAAACATCTCTGAAGCCTGTGTTTTTAATCAACTTCCTGTGACATGATGACAAAGCCTCAATGTTTACAGTCACAGACAAGAACGGCAGAAAAGTCCAAATAAAAAAAAATCCAGAATTTGTTAGCCGCAGTGAGCGAAAACAGGGAACGTCTCTGCTTTCAGCTCCAAGCCAGTAATCTATGCAAACATTAGCATGTGAGTCATTAGCATGTGGTTAATGAAATGTTTGTGCGCTCTATCTCACGGGTCCACATTCTCCTGAGTGACAGAGCGAGTGAGGGACACAGCATGCAGGAAAGCCAAAGCAGATATAAATAACTTGAGATAAGATCTAATTATTTTCAACATATTTACAGCCAGCGACTCTAGACCCAAGTGTGATGGGGGTTGAGCCAATTTTTAGGAAGAAATGACATCTCAAGATGCATTTCTTTCTTTTTTTTTCTGATGAAAATGTCAAATATAAAACTTCTTTCTTATTTTATTTATTTATTTTTTTGTTGCGTAGAAGCTATTATATGTTGGAGTAACATAACTCAATAACACTGCACTCCTAAACATAAAGCTTTTTTATGGGGATTTCTTTTTTCTTTTTTTTTAATAGAACCTTTACCACTCATGGAACACTATTAGAAATAACGCTTCCAAAAGGAGGATTTTGCAGCAAAGCTTTAGAAGAACCATTTTTGCCCCTTTAATTTTAACTTTTTAATAATCCAATAACCTAAAATCCTTTTCCACTAAAAATAACCTTTTCTGCAATGAAAATGTTCCATGGATGTTAAAGGTTCTTCAAAAAGGTTCGTAAAAACAGAACTTCTGATCATTAAAGAAAGATATGATTATTTTAAGAAATGATAAGAAACTAAATAGTAATTCCTTTTGGGGACCCACAATTGCTGTGAGATTCCCCTTTTTAAAAACATTATGGTAAAGGCATAAGTGATGAGTCAGGTTTCCTCAGAACTCATGAGTTTAGAATTTCTAATCATCAAGTGTTGATTGTGAACTACAATCTTTCAGATATTACTTTTTAGAATATAGCAACATGAGTGCATTCACTTAATGCTCACATATTTGGCACAGTTTAGGGAAGAGTTAACATTTCAACCAGACAGAAAAGCATGACAGATAACCTCAGCCATAGTCTGAAATCTACCCTTGTGCAACCTTGATGTTTTTAAATGAACATCTGAAGGCTTTCAAGTCAATGTATGCTACATCACCGACACGTATCATGCATAATACCGGTGAAGCGTGGTTTAATTATCTTTCTTTCATTCCAGAACAAAGCTACGGTGTACCTCCAAAGAGTATTTTCTGGAAAACAGAGGACTTTCATTTTAGTTGTAACTAGAAGAAGCTGATATGAAGATGTAGATTCCATTTTCATCTCCGCTATGTATAAAATTCCCTTGACAGCACCATAATTAGTCTCTCTATGTCCTTTATTGTGAAGAAATCCTTCAGCGCTGCCATGGCCCACACAGACGTGAGTTTGAAATCCATAAAAAGACATCTGAGACAAAGACATGCAATGAAAGCAGACAACCGCATAAAGCCAATACAAACCCCAGCTTCTCTGGGCTAATTGGTATTTGTCAGACGAGCGTCCATGCGCGCTTAAAGGGTATACATAAAACATTGCATTAATCTCTGAGGTAAACACATGCTAAAACGACAAGAGCGGGCTTCATTAGGTCATTAATTTGAGGTGGACTGTGGTCGAGCCTAAAATTCCCTGCAGGAATGAAGGCGATGTGTGAAAGATGTTTTTGGCCCTGCTTTAGTGAAGGCGTAATGCGTCTCATAACAACCTGTCTTGTTCTATAAAGTGCTGCGGGTGAGTCTTTAGCCGTTGCATATTATTTCAGTTGTCAGAGACCAGGAACTGTTCGCTAAAAATATTGCACGAAGAATGGAGAGCCGGAATAAACACTGACATGGTTAGAAGCAGTAATTTTAGTTGCAGTGCCTTTTAAGTCATTAACACAAAATGCTTCATTCTAAATATAAAGCATTTGAAAACTCAAAATAGTAAAGGTGCCAATAGGGCTGTGCGTTACTTCTTGAAAAGTGCAAACAAATCAAGTGGACCTTAAGCGTTCAGATCAACAAACCCTTTTACATGGCATCGAAATTTAACAAATAAATAAATAATTCAGTATTTTATACAGTTTATCTTGTTTTACAGTATAAATATAATATTTAAATATTTTATTTGAATCAAGATGCATTTACTTAAAAAGCAAAATTCCTTAAGATGAAAACTGCGTCAAAATTGAGATAATGGAATGGATAATGGAAGCCTGTTTCCACAATAAAATATAGCAAAAAATAAGTAAAATAAAATAAAAATACTAATAATTAATTGCAACTTTTTATCAAACCATTTATTTTTTGGAATACAGAAATTATATATAATAATTCAGATATTTAGCACTATTTATTTATTTATTTTTTTCAGAATTGCAAGAAAAAGAGTCAGAATTGTGAAAGATAAACATTTTTAAATTAAGATTATTTTTCTTACCCCAAACGCTTTAAGCATAAACTATGGAACCCACGAAACGTAAAAAAAAAAATTAATGAATAAATAAAATAAAATAATAATATATCAATCATAAAAAAAATAAAAAAATAAGCTTAGTTAAAAAAAAAAATAAGATTAATTTTCCTACCCCCACTAAAGTGTACATTTGCTGCACTGGTTGTTTACGCCATTTCAGCCGAAAACCATAGCATATCATGAACACACGGCACATGTACGACAGCTATAGCTACAGGCACCTTAGTAACTCGCCTAATTGATTGTAAACCTCATTTATTTATTTATTTTCCAACAGGTCTATATCACAATACACCAGATGTTTCATTTCCACAGTGTAGCCAATGTTTTCCATTTGGCTGCTCACTGGAAGACTCAGGGTGTCCTAATTACTGCCAGTTCCAAAAACACAACTAAAAAAAATAAAAAAAGAGAGAGAGAGAGAGAGAGAGAGAGAGAGAGAGAAAAAAGCCAAATCACCTCTGGGCCTCTGGGGATGAATTAAAAGACATTTCAGAATTAGGCATCTGTCGGCCATGTGGTGGCCTTTCGTAGTGACTCATGAAAAATATAAGCGATTTGATTCGGCATCATAGATCCTGATTCAAGCCGACCCACAATCCCTCTGTTCATTTCAAATGCACTACAGGGAGAGTGCCGCATGGCAGTGAATACTGATCGCTTGCTCATTTGCTCTGGGAGCACTTTTTGGCACAACACTGTGCTCTCTGTGGCACCGGCAATCCTGAACAGATACCCTTTGTTTATTGGCAGGAATATGTCTCCGGCGTGAGGTTGCCTAAATAATCTCTGCCAGTCAAAAATCCAAGCGTGTCCCCAAAGAAGCAACGTAGAGAAACACACAAAGCGTGCCAGTATTCCAAGCAAAAGTGTGCCTTTTTTCATTAATTTTGAAGGATGTTCTTGATTATAATGAGCTGACAGTTGAATATGAAGTAAAGGCAGCGCGGATTTATCCCGGCCTTGCTTTCATTTGCCTTTGCTAATTCGCGTAGCACAAAATTAGCCTTTGACTCGGAGCAGCTTTAGGAATTAAATCCCTTGCACACACACAGAGGGATTGTCAGCCAAGCACGGGAGAAATCATTGACAATTCTTGTCAGGTCGGCGGTGAACACTTGCTTAGTACTGCATAGAGGAGATTGTGAAAATGAGAGCCCGGGCCCAGAACGGATACAGAATAATTATGTATTTCCCCCCCAACCCTTTCTTTCTTTGTGTGTATCTTGAGCTCGCTCAGAGTAGGACAAAGTGGCACTGGAGTTGACTAACTCAACACAAACATTGGTTGCGGCGCAATCTCCCTCTCGCTGACTCGCCTCACCTCGGTTGCCCTTTTGTAGTTCCGCTGTTCCACGTTAATCAGAAGGCCACGTGCTTCACACTGTACTTTTTACACTTTTTTTTCTGTCACTCGTGAAGGTTTACAACAGATTTCATCGCATGCAGGCTCTCTGAGGAGTTGAAAAGCGCATGAACCCAAACTCAGCAAAGCTCTCTCTCTTCTAATCTCCTCTGCTGGCTGTGGACTCCGCTGGTTCATTTGAGTGGATAAGGACACACGCTACAACTGCTTAGATAGCTGGAGGTTCCTGTGAGGCCTGACTTTTGCTGGGATAGAGAGTAAAAAAAAAAAAGAAAGCATTCGCAAGATCTTTATCAGGTTTTATCCGACTCGTTCAGTGTGTTTCTTTGCAGAGTTTTGTACGTTGTGTTGGGATTTAATTAGATGGCCATGTGGTTTGGGCTTTTATTTTCTTCCTTTTTTGTGGTTAATAAGTATTCCGAGCATTTAATTTGAGGTATAATATACACCAGGACCATTACTAGAAATATAATGAGAATGACTTTTCCCATTAGTGCACTATCATAATGCAAAGCTATTAATGCATAAATAATTGAAAACAGAGTTTCAATTTTACATTGTTTAATTTGACTATTAAAGCTGTTATTGGGGTTTTCAAACTGTTAATACCTACACTAGTATTTTTTTTTTATTATTATGGTATCATATTATAAAATATACTATTAGGATTTATAGGATAAATATATAATATAGGATTATTAATCAAATAAACCATATTTAAAATAATAATGTATTATTATTATGTTGTTGTTTTTTTCAATAGTAGTAGTGCTTGCAGTAGTAGATTAAAAACTATGATTATATGTGGATATTAATACACTCCGAATATCAGACACAAACATTGTTGTATCTCATTCCTATTCACAAAACAGTAACTCAAAAGTATCCCAGTGATGTACTACTGCCAGGAATTTGCATCCAGTGGACTATCCCATGATGCCACAGGATAAGACTTGTGAAAGGCAGTGTTGTGCATCCGTTACTCAACACATGCAAATAATATAGAACATAATATTTATTGTTTCAAAATATGTACTTATTGAAGAATTATCTACTCAGAGGATTATCTACAGCTATCTACTTGTTTGGGATACAACCTCAGTGAATAGTGATTTTTTTGGACAAATTAATGAAATATTTGGTATGATTGTCATTTACATTGACATACTTGTATACTTGCATTGTAGCTTTTCTGTTAATGGCCCATACATAGCTTATTAAAAAGTAACCTTTTTTAACTTCAAAACATTTTATTTAGAACAGATCTGAATGTAGCAATGCCCCTGAAATACATATCTTATTTATTTAGTAAATAACTTAGTTAACATTTAAATATTTAGAATTGCCATTCTATATCACATAATTAGTTGACAGTAGTTGACAACTGTCAGATTAGCAGGAGTTTCGCCTCTATTGCTTCATGATGTGGTTCTCCACATAATTTATACAAGTTTATAATCCTGACAAGTCATAATGAACCTAAATATTCAAATGTGTGCCATCACTCTATGACTTTTCGTTATCAATGCTTGCAAAAATGATCAAAATCAAGATTTTTTTCTTTTATTTACTTTTTCTATTAAAGCGTAGAGTATTTACGTGAAGAGGATCAAAAGGTTTAGGTATACACAAGAAGAGAGCTCACCAGGAAAACAGGACTATATGAACGGGTTTATTTGCACAATGCATCATGGGGCTTGGAGAAGGTTAATAGGATTTTGTTCACATCAATAGTGCTGATGGCACGCCATGTGAGCCGCTGCCCCCACATCAAACTCATGACTCAAAAGCAGCGAAATGCATGGCGGGATTCAGCACTTCTAAGCGTCTTGCTGCACAACAGGACTGCAGTGCCCAAGTGGTCATAATGACCAGTGAATGGCCAGGATAATGATTCTGGATTGGGAGTGTTCTCTTTTCTAAATATAATGGTGTGTCCTGTTAAAATCTAAAACGATTCCGCAGTAGTTTTAATCTTGAGTCATCACAAAATGACATTTAGAAAACTGCCTCTTTAATCCTGTTTGTTTTGCATTTCTGCCTGATGCGGCTTCATATTAATTCAAAGCAGAAGCTGTTTTCACATATCATACACTAACTGAATTATAAATTACAGTGCATTTGCTCTGTAGAACACGAGTGCTAATATTGAATTTCTCACTTTCATATTCATCCCAGTTGCAGTGATGACGATGTGACTGAATTATTCATATAGAGTGTTTGTGTTTGTTTGTGCGTGTGTACTAAATATATATATATATATATATATATATATATATATATGTAGTATATATTTAGTATATATAGTATATATTCAGTATATATATATATATAAAAGTTATGTATATGATGTATAAACACAAACACATGCATGTATACAGTATATTTAAGAAAAATATGCTGTTAATATATATATATATATATATATAGTATAAAATCTAATAATATGAACATATAAAAGTACAAAATATACAATGAATGTGTGTACATTTAGTTTAAATAAATATTTTTAAATATATTATAATAAATTGTGTTTTCTTATTATTGTAATAAATATGATTAAAAAAAAACATTAAATATGTAGAAAATATGTAACAAACATTAAATATGTAGAAATGATTTATACTTTATTATTTTAAATTAATATGTTTGTGTTTTTTTATGCCAGATATTACTAGGCTATAAAAAAATAAATAAATAAAACAAAAAAAATATTGTAGCGTATTGTACAGGTACTTTTAAAAAGTTGCTTGTCTGTTGAACTTCTTGAGTGTGCCTTGTTAGTCGCATCTAGATGTGTCTTGCAAATGGCTGTAAACTACACAAAAGAAAAAAAGAGCCATGAAAGAAGCCACGAGAGCGCTGTAGTTTTATTGGAAATATTCTTCCCATTTTATGGATTATTTCTGGCTCCACACTGGAAAATAAATCCTCTTTTACAGCTTGTCTTTGTCAGGGGCCAGTGTCCCACAAGGCTCTGTAAAGGTTGCTGAATTATCTTTATGAGGAGAACCATCAATGGCTTTGATGGCTTCTCGCTGGGGCTCTAAGTACCCGTCTATTGGGCTACACAAGTTCTCATGCGTCTCACACACACACTAGTAAGAAATGGGGGGAAATGGATGGGATGGATGATCAAGTTGCTCCACAGTGGCCTCCCCGAACCAGCATGTGGGTGTTTCGTTCTCCCTCGCCCTCCTACAGTATTTATGGGAGCCCTGTGTCTTTTTGGCACTTTAATTGGGAACGAGAGTGGACGGTAGATGAGAAGCGGGCCAAAAGCATGTGATTGCTGTCATGCCAGAGAAATGCAGAAGCCAGAAAAAGAGGGGGAGATAGAAGGAGAGAGAGAGAGCTAGAGAAAAGAGAGAAGCATCAAAGCTCTGGGAAGGAGGCCAGGACACTGCTGAGTCTGACACTTCCTCAACCGACGGACTCTTCGCAGTCAGCGCTGTTTTGTTGCCTTGTCACGTAAAATGCAACTCTATGAGGGTGGAATCTCATTCTCGTTTTTGATTGATTTATTGTTTTCTCCTCACCCACTCTTGCTTGCTCGTCTTTCTGTTGCACTTGTTTCTTTTCTTGCATTATTCCCTACCAAAACAACCATGCACCATAAGAGGAAGACATGTTGATCTGTCTGTGCTACCACTCCTCTCTCTCTCCACCCCGAACCTATCACATGCTTTCTTGTAGAAGATGAATGCGGTGATGAAAGCAGACATCTTTGACGTAAAACTGGCCGACCCCCTCCTCCCATACACTGGGGTGTAACTGCTGCTGTCTCTGCCGTCAGACGCCGGTGGCTTGACAAGCGCACCGCTCTGATCTGATGCCACAAGAGTTGCACTTCGGCTTTTTTTTACTTTAACCGAATCTTGTTACACCGGTAGACCCACCTTTCAACAAATGGCATGTAGAGGTTTGACTCTAGGCTGATTTGTGTCCTGGCTTGGTCTAAGCTACATGCATGTTGAAAGCCAGGACATCAGCTGTTATTATCAGGTCATGGTTATAATGTAAGCCTTTGAATTAAACCCACACAAGCATATCGGTTTTGGAACGTCGGGATGTGGTCATTAATATAAAGAGGGTTATTATGGCACTTTGTTTTCCACACATCAATCCATTCTAATAGCCTACATTCACATTGATTTTGTTCTAATACATCATTAGCTATCATGCTGAAAGCATTATCCGTTAGGTATGAGTTCATTTGATGTTCATGTTCGTAACTGACCCTTGTGCTTGTTTGTGTTGTGTGTTAATGGCAGAGGTGTAAAGAGTACCCGAAAAACATACTTGAGTAAAAGTACAAATTACTTACTGTAAAAATGACTCCATTAC
>JAUMHI010000053.1:15074126-15099746 GCA_032359435.1 Enteromius unitaeniatus | reverse complement strand
CAAGTACAAAGTAGCCAAAAAAATACTTAAGTACTGTAACGAAGTCCATTTACTCAAGTACTTTACACCACTGGTTAATGGTCAGACTGACTGAAATTGCTTTTATTATACTGCACAGTAGATCACTGGTAGAGCATGATGCTAGACACCACATGGTCGTGAGTTGGATTCCCATTTAGGCATCTGGCAAATGCAAAAATCCATTAAAGGTATAGATTTGATCAACAGTCCCTGGGAATCTAACCCAGGACCTAACCCTTTTTATGCACATTTATGTTGTTCTACGAGCGTAAAATAGCCTTTAGAAAAAGTACTGTGTTGGTATACCATGATATAGATGGACAATTGTGCTATTTTGATATGGTTTTATTTAATTGGTTTGGTGTTTGAAAGAATGCCATGCTCTTAACCACATAACCACATCCAAACCTCCAGTGTAATGCCATGGTACTTTTTCATGGGAAATAAAAAAACATCTCCACTTACACACTTCACTCTGTAAGTATGTCCATTCTTAAACATACAGACAGTAACAGCTTTTACCTTTCCAACATACTGCTTCCCAGTCCCCGTCCACTCCTCTAAGAGAAAGAAACTATTCCACATCCATCCTCGTTTAGTGCGTTGTAGAGTCCGTCCATCCCGATCCGACGTGCTAATTCCAGGCACCGGCCGGATCAGTGCACCGCTCCAGCCCAGCAAGCAGAACAACAGGAGGAAAGTAAGTTGATTGATTATCATTGTATCCGATCACTCCTGGAGAGTCCTTGATAAGGAATCAATTAAGAAACAGAGCTCTGCGTTGAAGATACTGCTGAATGTTGGGAGCGACGAAATGGGGCATCTTATCCTTAATTCTCCTAAATTCTGTCTTCTTGAGGCCTGTGATGGATAGAAAAAGATCATTAAGAAACCATTTCAACGCAATATCAGCAGAAAGCTACGCCTTTGCTAAATTACCTCAAGGTTGAGTGCCACAGACTAGAATAGCACTCTGTAAATTTATGTTGGCTGACTAAAATCGTGTTGGCTAACTAGAAAACGAATCGTTAATATTGATTGATCACAAAGGATTAAGTGACTCAAATTTTAGCACACAGCAGTCTCTCGGTGGTCTCTAATTGATGAACTTCATGGGCCCAAACGTCTTTAAACATTTACTTTCCTCACTCTGCATAGATTTGCGGTTACTCACGAAACACGGCAATAGCCAAAAAATCGATAACAAATGCAAAACGCTGAGGACTTCCACTTCTATAACACAAACTAGCGTAAAAGAAGCAAAGGCAGCAGCTCACTGAAGCGGTCTCTCCTCCAGGACTAGTTCTGATAGGTAATTTGCAGGATGTATGCATAATTTATTGGCTTTTGGAAGTTAATCCTAATAAATCTTTCTTCCCTCATTTGACGAAAGCCCATTTTCCAGGAGTCTGCAGGAAAAGGCCAAGGAGCCAGGTTAGCCTGACAGGCATTCATTACGGCAAACGTCTCCAGGGGTCTCGTGAGCAAACGAGGAGCAGATTCATAATGTTGTGGCGTTTTTGTTTAACGATCTGAATCAAAGAAAAGAAAAGAAGGGGAGGCTTGGGAAAGGGTTGGGGGAGAGAAAGAAATAAAACACACATGGTGTCAGCAAGGCCATCTCGGTGAACAAAGCGAATCCTTTCTTTGTCTAAGAGCAAATTAGGGCTCTGGTTCTATTTGATGTGACTGGAGTTATGCATGTAAATGAACAATGTCTTGTGAATACGAATCAAATAATTTACTTAATGAGATATGGATGAAGTTAGGAATTATTCACTAGGCAGCGTTTGAAAGTGTGCAGACTACTGTAATTTGTGGAATCACTGGCTTTGCTAACGCGAGTAATGAATTTTGTCAGGCCCAGCAGAGGAGGCCTTTTGTGGCCCAATCTTCCAT
The DNA here is from genome assembly GCA_032359435.1 of Enteromius unitaeniatus. NCBI lineage: Eukaryota > Metazoa > Chordata > Actinopteri > Cypriniformes > Cyprinidae > Enteromius > Enteromius unitaeniatus. The sequence continues at coordinate 15,097,826 of JAUMHI010000053.1, read as the reverse complement.
TCAGACATATGTTTCAATGCAGCCCAGGGTTAGTTGGTAGGGCACGACTTTGACATTCAGAAGGTCTTCATGAATTAATCATGTTTTTTATTTTCATGAGACAAAGCTGAGTCTTTCACATGCGGTATGAATCACGCATTGGCAAGAATTGAGACAGCCTGTGTCTATGCATGGAAAGTTTCACCCACATTTTTTTGAGAGTGAGGGGTCGTACTGATCGTTCGGGGCATGTAATCAGCAGCTGGCATCGAAAAACCTGCTCAAGTCTCTGGCGTGACCTTGAAGGACAGATCCAGATAAATCTTTATCGGTCAGTGTCATGGTCCATGACCGACTTGATTGATTTAACGGTTTCTATGACACGTTTTCCAACCGTGGTCTTAGCTCAAGGACAAATGCAGACAAAAGAGTAATAAAAATGAGTTCTTATTCATGCATGTTTATTGCACGCTCTTTCAAAGCCCAATGAAGCAGGCACTGCCCTCTCAGAGTTTGCTTTTTCATAGCACTGATAAATTTAATGGAGTTCTCAGTGATGTGTCATTTAACTATTAGATTTATCTTACATGTTTCTCCTAAAATTGCTTTTTGGAGACATAAAAATATCCACAAATTGCTCACATTGAGTGTGATGTATATAGCTATGATATGAATGTGGATAGCAGAAACAGGTGATATAGCCTATTGCAGACTTAACCTTTTTCTCAGAAGAAAATCAAATCTGAGAAGCAGGATATTGTTATCATTTTATAGATTTGTAATTTATATATTTATTTCATGTATTGTGTGTATTTTCCTGGATTCTGCTAAAATACATCAATCAAGCTGCTATTTTTTTAGCTCAGAAGATTCAATAGAATTCTTAGTTTCATTTAAGTAACATGTATTTGTCTTGTATGGTTCTCCTAGGATTCTGCAGAAGAAATAATATCCACAAATTGTCAGGTACTGTACAGTTTAAGTATAGGAAGATACAATGCTATGTGGAATGCAGCATACTGTAGATATTAACATTATAATGTTGACTATTGTAGAATTGTCTCATGGAAAAGGAAAAGAGCTTCAGAAGATCCCTTTTAATAGCCACTAAATATACCTTTTTTAACTTTTGAAAGAATGTTATTTGATTAGGTATTTATGTATTTTGATATCTCTTCTAAACATTTGTAGTTCAAATTTGCTCATGCAGGCTGTCTACAAATTGATGTTACACTTACGTTTAAATGTTGCTGTTTTAATGGAGTTATGTCTCGGTACACTTTTTCTTTTTTTTATTATTATTTTAATTTGTTAGTGATACATATTAGTGACAATCTTCTTTAAAAAAAGACAGATACTTTAAAATGTCGTTGATATTACAACGTAAGATTATCAAAAAAAAAAAGAAAAAAAGAGAGAATCAAAAGCTTTAAAATCTTACCCATGCATACTGTTTATTTACTGCATATGGCAAAGTCACAAACAATTTGTGGTTCCCATTGTTCATAAGCGTTGTTTAAGAATTGGCGTTCTCCTCAGGGTGCTTTTGTTTTCATTAGGCATGGCGAGTAGAGTTATCAAATCACACGCTGTACAAGATTTTTCCAAGTTTACACAACATAATAAAGGAGAGTGAGGCGCTGCATACTGTATATCCAGCTCAGTCGGGAAGATGTTAACACTACAGCGGTGAGAGGATGTAGCTCGTCAAAAGGCCCAGACAGGAGATTGTGTGTTTGTATGATGACTGCACAGGGTGCCAGAAACCCAGAGATATTTTTATTTTTTTGTAAAAATCCTGTTATCGTGCACTCTTAGCCTTTCCACTGCAATGTCAAGAACGTTCTGGCAAGAAAAAAAAATAAAATTGTGTGCACCAATTTATGCGTGGCGATTCTCATGATTGCATTTTCTAATTATCATTCAAGGCTGTCCTTGAGGTTTAATAGCATTCTGGATATTAATCTTTGCTACAGCATGCCTATTAAGCATTAGGCCAGCAAATCTTTTTTATTATTATTTTGCCTGTTACCATACAACAAAGACAAGCTATCTTACCAGATGTTTAGGACTGTCACTTAATTATCTCACTTTGATTAGTGCATTAAAAACTTGTTTATGTTCGGCAGTAAGGGAGGATCCGCAATACTATAGGGGGAGGAACGGAAGAAGCGCGAGGGAGTCGAGCGAGGAGGAAGAATCTTCTCACTTGTCCTATTAAGAGCGTCTAATTAGTGTGTATATGTGAATTTGGGCGTATGTGGACATGCTAGTTGAGGCGTAATGAGGTAATGCTATATAATTATGAATTAATTGGCAAAGAGGACGTGTGTTGTCCTTCCAGAAAACTCCACACTGCTGACCCCCGTTGATCGGTGTGAGACACTGAAAACATTTTGCGAGCCTGTGTTTTGCAAACGGGCGGCAAAGTTCAAGTTTTGTAATTTGCAGGCTTGATTGACAGAGACATACAGCCCAAGTCTACAGGATCAGACCACTAGCGCGAGCACAGAGTCTTTCTATGTAATTGCCGTAGTCCTGTCTGCAAGGTGATGCTATATTTCTCCCGAGGTTTATAAAAGCAGTCTGGGGCAGCGTTGTCTTTAGGGAATACATCTGCCAGAGTTCAACACAGCTTCGTTCACTCATGCTATCTGCCTCCAAACAGTCCCCTCTTTCTCTCCTCAGTATATTCCCCTTAAGACCATATCAGACACGGATCATTTAGGGAAACTGGGTTATTTCTGTCCACACCTGACTGTGCTCTGATGGATGTCTGGAGCCATATGTGGGATACGGAGGCTTGTGTCTGTGCATTTGTTGTGCTTATTATTGCTGGAGGAAGTTTTTTCGGCACTTCTCGTTTTCATGACCTTGACATCTCAAGCATTAAAGGATGGAGACCTCATCCAGGTTGTAAGTTTGATGGGAGAACTTCACTTCTGGAAACAGATTGGACAAATCACTTAATAATATATATAGACTGCACACGCTCTGAAAGATTGAAATATTGCCCGAGGCCTGTCTGATTTCTGACAATCGAAGCAGCCTAGTGGTCTGTCCAGATTACTCGCAGGGCATCAAACTCTCTGCCACGGTCAGATAAAGATGGACGTTTTTGAAACATTTACTATGGTAGAGCCTTTTCTTCACTTTAAATTTCAGGCTGGAGCTTGTAGAATCAGGATTGTGTGGTTTTAAATGTTTGTTTTTGAAATTGAAGTCACGAGGGTTTAAAATTGAAGCTCAACCATGGTGAAGACTGGGTTTCATTGCTGCTTAGCACTGAATTTTGAGCCACTTGGTGGAGCTAACTCTCTCTCAGATAACACTGAAGTTCTCTATCTGTGTCTCGCTCTGTGTATATCATGTATCTTCAGCATAAACCCTGAAAATAAATGCTAATGGATTTGCATATTATCTAGGAATTGAATTCTGAATGGTTGTTTACCGTCATGTAAATTTGATGTCCATTGCAAAACAAAACAAAAACATACTTTTTTGTATTTTGATATACATAACCACACTAATAGCACCACAATAGCATATTTATAGTATCAAAATAGCATATTTTTATATATTTAAAAATATCTTAGTCAGAATTAAAGGATGATTTATTTCAAAATTCAAGTTTCATTGATCTTTCATTGCGCTTTTGTAGCTCAGGAGATTTCCTCTTTTATGTTTTATGGATCGACTTTGACATCCAGGCAAAGTATAGAGCTATACAATGTTCATGAATATAACAGTTCAGAATTTCCTATTCATATCAATATTGAAAGCTGGCCTTGTAATCTCGCAAATGTGAGCAAAGTTTGAGGCACTGCTGAGAATTCTTCCAAAGGAGACTATTGTGATGTTTTTCTCTATTGGGAAATATCTGAAAAGCAGGTCTCCTTTTGCCTTCAGTTTAAGAAAATATTGAGATGTGATTTATTCTTTCATATAGATTATGTTTCCAGAAGCATAACCCACATAAAACAGATAAAAAGAGTTACATAAGCCTGTAAATGTCTCTCTAGACATTCTGTGTGCTGTCAGTGACAGATCTTCTATTCGGCTTTTGTGTGTTTCCAAGTGAATCGCTTTGCATCGAAAGGGATGCTATTAGTGTGGCTAATTTAGAAAGCAGAAATGCAGAGAGCACTTTAGAGGTTAATTTGTGTTGGAAAATAATGACCACTCACTAATGACTTCCAATACTGAGATCTAGTTGATCCGCTCTATTTAGAAGCAGCATATCCTAGTGTTTATGTGTGCATGCATGCCTGTGTGTGTGTGCCTGTGAAAGAAACTGTGAGAGTGAGTGAGTGATTAGACTTGAGCAGCGGGGTAGACTCTTGCTGTGTCCAATGCAATACATATTTATGAAATATTCCTGCACGTCTCTCTCTCTTTCTCTCTCTCTTGCACACGCACACACACACACACACACACACGTACACACATCGTTTATCTTCAAACTGAGGCAGCCAGTAAAATAGCTGCCAAATGACACACAGGTCAAGGCAATAATCTGCTTATCAGAAACAAGCAAAAGCATTTGTATAATTGCGGGATTCATAACAGAGCGTTTGTCAGATAAAATTACCGCAGAGCAGCTCTGCCTGCCCGTATTAAGTTTTTAGCCGCATCGTTTGCTGCCTAAATGTTTCTTTTATATGCTCATAGAACGGATGAATTCATCATAACTAACAATAATTCTCTATTTGATCTTAAACGACAAACTTTACCTCTAGATCAGCAATAATAAAAAAGCAAAAAGCAAAAACAACACACCTCTGAATCTGACTTCTCAAGACTTCAGATGTCTAGATATGTAATTCAACAACACGATTCAACAAACTCACTTTACTGAAACCTCAGTAAATCCTGTACAGTAGGTCCTTGCGCATAAATATGCCGGTCAACCATTCACAAAAGCATCCGAGCCCAGTCTTTACGTCCTAGACGCATTTTATGAAACCACCTGCAAAAGAAACTAATCGGTCGTCTACTCACACTCTCTTTTTGCTTTTGGCACGTCTTTCTCAGTTGCTTTAAATCCGTCTTAGCCACTCTTTAATCAAATAGTTCCTCCAGTGTAAAATGATCTCCACGGCAACCACTCTGCAGGGCACATCTGTCTTAATGATAACCTTTAGATTCAGCGAGCGAGAGAGAAAATTACGTACATGACTGCTCTCTTTCCGGACTCTCCTCATCCGTCTGAGCAAGAGTGGGGGACAGAGAGAGCACAAGAGCAACAGAGCTGGAGAGGGAGGGAGGGACGGACGAGAGAGAGAAAGGGAGAGAGAGAGAGTTTTACCTTCGTTGTCTATACTCTGTTGTTTTCTGCTGTGTTTTCGGCACACTTCTATATCTCCTTAGCATAAGCTCCACACTTGTCACCTTCCCTCTCAGTTTTCTCTGTAAGATGGAACATTGTCCTGAAGCTTACTGTGCATTCGCAGAGAGAGAGAGAGATGTCTGACTGCTCTCTCTCTTTTATTCTAGTCCTTTTGTCTTAAATGCCTTTTGATTTCTACTTGTCTTTTTACCTGCTTTATGTCTCCTTTTTTGGTCTGTCTGTGTATTATTTTCCTTTCACATGCATTTCTCTCTCTCTTTTTCTCTTTCTGAGTGTCAGGGAGATTGTGGCAGCGGGATTGAACCCATGATTGGCTGCCACTCAGTCGTCGCCGATGAAAGACAGCAGAAAAAAAGAAGGCTAGAGAGAGAAGAAGAGGCTTTACTCCCTTGGAGCTGCGGTTTTGACTTGGCTTGCCACAGATAGTAGGGGTTGCGGGGGGGTTACAGATATACACTGCCAATGTCCGAGAGAGGTGGAAAGCGAGAAAGCGAGAGGAAAGAGGTCAAGGAGATGAGGGCCACGGCATTAGAACCGCAGGCAATAGATGGCGGTAGCGATCCACAGCTAATGGACGTGGCGTGATAGATGGACTCATTGATGCTTACTGTCCAGAGCGATCCGAGCTTGATCTAATCAGGGTTCAATGACAGTGGAATGAAGGAGAAAGAGCCCATAATAAGTAAATCAACACCAGGAGAGAGGCAAAAGAGAGGTAGGAGTTAGGGGCGGGGTGGACCATGTCCAGGCACTCAGCGGGAATGTAATTACCAGCTCTCTTCACCGATTCATATCAGTCCATCACCTCATATAAACCCAACCGATGGAGGAAAGCTGGATTGCTGTAACGACAAAATGAAGATTATATATATATATATATATATATATATATATTATATCTAAAAACTGAGAAACATCGAACTGGATCAAAGTTTTCTTGTACTAGCTTTGTCATTTGATAGTTTTTTTTTTTTTATTATGAATAAATATTATATATACAGTAGAAATACAAATTTGTTATGAAGTGTTTATATCTATCTATCCATTTAATTGATCAATTTGACATTTTTACAAATTGCTTTTCTTGTGAACTTTCTATTCAGCTACAAAAAATATTAAGCAGCCTAACAGTTTTCAGCATTGATGATCATTTCTTGAGCATAAAATCTGTGTATCAGAATAATTCATATGACACTGAAGACTAGCGTAATGGTACTGAACATTTAGCTTTGCATCACAGGAATAAATAATTTTTTATAATATATTGGATTAGACAACATACTTCTTAAATTGTAATAATATGTCATACTATTGCATTTTTAAAAATGTTGTAGCAAATAAATGCAATCTTGTGAGCATAAGAGACTGATTGGGTTTTATTTAAACCTAAACTACTACAAACTGAATATAAATGATACATTAAACATGACTGGCTGTAGTTGACATGTCGTGCAGCAATGTCTCACTCAGTTAGGACTGACAAATTGCTCATTGCTGGAAGTCTGATTAGTACACTGTGTTACATTACTCTTACAAAGGGCACAAAAGCAGGTTTTAAATTTGTCTTAAAAAAATATATAAATGCGTCATTTATTAATTAAAAAAAAAAAATGTCATAGAGGTTGCTCTCACGATGGGCTCAATTAACACGGTCTGTGTGCTGTAACACACTGCTTTGTTGTAGTGCCAAGTTCTCATCTTCTGTAATTTACACATACTGTCTGTATGCACTTCTGTTGTTTATGAACATGCACAACCACTGTGATAAGAGAGAGAGAGACAAACCTTTTTGGAAATGTTTTACAGAGATCATAAAATTTATTTCCAGCCTGTGAGGAATGATGGAAGAACTGTACAGCTCCGGATATACTTGTGACAAAAAAAAAAATCCAATTCTATTTAAAGAAACCAAATATATGCACAAATATAATTCAAAAATAATATAATAACATACTAAATAAATAAATCAAATACCCCCAGGCCATCCAAGTTGTAAATTTGTTTCTTAATTGCCACAAGTTTGCAATATTGTAGCATTACATCACAAATGGATCCTCTGCAGTGAACTGTTTTTTTTTTTTTTTTTCTTTGTGATCTGTGCATATTTCTCTACTGATTTTTATTGGAGAAAATAGTATTATGCACAGGTGAAGTCTTGGGCTTCAAGCTATTGCATCTAAAAAAATAGCTAGACTATCCTCAAAACTATCATATGCTGTATCTGAAACTAGAAATTTCCTTTTATGCAGTGAAATGCATCACCACATGAGACACAACTGCTGTATGAAGCTGTTTGACTATCATTTACCATCACACATGTGATACAAATCTCGGAGCTTGAACAGACTCTCTTTTTCCTCTTCCAGCTCATCTCATCTCTGCTGATGGCCAAGCGTGGGAAGTTAAGTCTGTAGACAAGTACAGTCACGTTGTGTAATGTTTCCAGTTGGGGGCAGTATCGGGCCAAAGTTATTTTTGAAAAAGCACCACATTCATTCTCTCTGACTAATGACACGTTATCAGGCTTTATCAACAATAAATAAAATAAACAATTAAAAACAGAGCTACCATGTGGCCAGCACAGTTATACAGATGTGCATGAGGAATCGAGACCCCAGGAATTTCATGACCGTGACTGATCATGAAGGGAAATGCTAATGCAGAGTTCACATGAAAGTATAAACAGATACTTACACCTATTATTAGATTTTTCTGAATATATTTCCTCTACCTTTATGCTCGTTACTGGCCACTGCAGGGAACCAATTAACTTACACATAAATGCATATATTTTTTTCTAAACAAACAGAAATGTCAGAGTTGGTTTGAGTCATTCCAGTGCTTTCAGCTGTTGTATATGCTCTTATTTATTTATTTATGATTTCTTTTTATTTTTCTTTTTTTTCTGAAGTGGCCAACCACAGATGAGCCTTATTGATCACGGCCAGAAGACATGTGATTTGAGTGAAACTGATACATAGTAATGTCAAAGACACCGCAGTGATCCTTCACAACCATCAAAAAGAGCAGAAGGGCATCAACATTATAGTTTTCTTTGGATCTGTATACCAGTCGTTTTCTGGTGAATAATGATCTTTATATGAGTCATATGAAGTTTATAAACTTTAGCAGGCAGTCAGTCCTTGTAACTCATTTTCAAAGACTTGAAAGTCAACTTCTTTCATATTATTCTTTTTAGATATGTATGTGGACAGTAATCATAACTAGTGAGTTTTTCGATCTCTATTTTGGGCTTCTAATTTTCCATCTATGATTTTTTTTCTATCTTTATATACCTTCACAAATATCATCCATCTCATCCTTTCTGTCTTGCACATAATCTTTTGATTTGCTCCTTTGGAATGAACACTGGTACCTTACTGTGGTTCATCTGAAATAAAGTGTGAGAGACAAGTGCAACATTTTACAAAAATTAATTTAATGATATCAGTTTTATTATTGGTTCACGTCAACATAAGGATAAAGTATTGCTCTAAAGTACTCTGACTGTGGTTCCTGCCTCACTCAGCTGTGCTGCTACTGAATCTACAGTGTCACAGCAAAAGAAATTATGTTTTAGCTGAGTTGTGCTTGCAGTCTGAATTGGATGTAATGAAAGAGAAACACTGGGAGCCACAGAATGATACAAATACAATAAACAGGCAACACGTCTTAATATTGAGCTGTCCTCACTGGTTGCACACAACAACAAATATTTAGCACGACCAGTGCAGTCAGATTTTTGTAGAATAAATTTTTATGAAGTGGTTCTTTCTGACTCATAAGTTGTGAGTCTGAATCATATGAAGTGTCCCTATTATGGATTATAAAAGTTTTATAGTTTGGTTTTGGGAGTCCCAAACAACAGGTTAGCATGTATGCAAGATTTGTTTCAATGATTCAGATTCAATTGTTTGTCTTTTGAAAAACACTAAATTTATACAAGGTGCCATTTAAAACTTTGCATAAAACCTTTATTTTAAAATAAAAAAATATATAACAAAATTCTAAATTTTAATAAATGTGTATAAACAATACTTACTACTGATTTATTAGAATAATTTATTTGCATGCCACCTTTTAGACATAAAAGTCAGATATAAAGCTTAGATATAAAATGCAAGTCAGGATATGGACACCATTAATAATAAAAAAAAAAGAAAGAAAAAAAGAATAAGTTAACCTTCATATAGTATAAGTGAATCATATTAGCGTTTCAGCTGATTTTTGTCAAAATGAGCCACAAGCTCATTTTTTTTGGCCTTTTCTCCTCTTTAGATTCACAGACAGGAAATGAAAGGTAACGGATCAAGACACATTGAAAGCAGAGCAGCACAGCTCATTGTGTTGGGATGTGTGTGTTAACCACTAGGCCATTTTCAAAATCGGTTTATAAATCAGCATACTCTAGGTCTATTATGGAAAATCATCTGTGAATCTACGGTTGGCTCTTTAACCTTTGGTTAGCTCAGCTTGTGTGGATTAATAGAGAGGATTGCCTCCATGTGAGTAAACCAACCCAGATGCTGAGATAATCCTGGAAAGACATGGTTGGCATGGCGATAGACCCTAAAGCACAGCCACTGTCTTTGTTGGCTACTGGGAGATTTCTGGTGCATCGTCACCAGATGCTTCCGTTGCTGTCAAGTGCTCCAGGGGGTTTCTGGGATTGAAAATGAGTTCTGAATGTCTCAAGCTTAAAATAAGATTTACTAAAACTACATTTTTTGAGATGTGTTAGTATGTATATATGTATGAATGCACATATAGGCCTATACAGGCCCTGCAAGAAAAATACACTAGCATTCGAAAGTCTGGGGTTGGTAAGATTTGATTATTTTTTTACTCAGCAAAGGACACTTCACATTCAGTTAGGGGTGATATAACGGTATTGACGATAACCGTGATATTCAAATCACGAAATTTCGACATCGTGTTAATTTTAGGTATGATGATATACCGGTTTTGGCGACAACCATGATATTTAAAATTAACAGGACTCTAATGATAACATGACATGTAAATTATCCAGCGCTAGTGCCTGGTTGATCTCCCAGGTAGCAGTATTCCGCCTTAATGCTGACACCTGCTGTCAAACAAGAAGATGACGTAGCGAGCAGCGCACGCAAGAATCACGCACATTGAGCCTTTGATTTTGGCTTAGAATTATGGTATATTATGGAATATCCTGATGTCCACTTCGCAGGGTACTTACATTCGAATACAATAAATGTTTGAAGACATAAGGAAACATACAAAATGTGCAGAGCGGGGGTACGTGAGGACTGGGACCACTGCCTGACAACCCAGTCTGCAGAATTTGTGCTAAGTGGGGCAAATCACCAACATTTTTACCCACCTCCATGTTTATCCTCCTGCAGATAATTCCCTTTTACATTACATTACATGTACATTAACCTGTTAACAGCGGTTTTCTGTTTAGTTTATAGTTTAAAATAGAGGTATGTAAGTTAACAGGTTAAAGTATTAGTTTTGATGGTAATATTTATTCATCAGAAGACAGCGAAACCCAGAGTGCATGTAATGTGTGCCCTGTTTATCTGTCTCCATATGTTACATGGGCAAAAAAGAAAAAAACTAAATAAACAAAGTAAAAAATTTGACAGCTAAAGGTGTTTCCCCAAAGATTTCCATAGATATCGCGATACATTGATATCATGAATTCTTTTGGCCACAATAATCGTAGTGCGCAAGCCCTACGTTCAGCTTTGCAATAACAAGAATAAAATAATACTTCCGCGTCCATGTGTTGCTTATATACAGGTCTGGCTGTGAACGATTGGCCCGGGCAGACGAGTTCCAGGTGATGGTTATGCTTATATATGAAATATATTTATATTTAATTTAATTTAATTTATTTACAAAACTAGACAAGGGAAAACCCTCGGTAAGGCAGTAGAACTGGCAATACTTCACAATTGTTTGTTTGGCCTTGCCATGCTTTATGGCTGCTAAACAGGAAGTGAAGAGAGACGCAGCACGCGTCTGGCGCGGCGTTACATGAATATAAATATCTACATGTAAATGTATACTGTATGTGTGTGTATTTATATATACACACAGTTTCATTATTCTGTAAATAAAACATGTTGTTTGATGTTCAATCGGATTCATCACGACTAATCACTGAACTATATAAAATATACTTAATAATATACTATACAATTTATGTGTTGATTAAATAGATGCAGCCTTTGTTAAGAGAAAAAAAAAACTTACATAATTAAAATTTTCAGCACAGACAAACTCAAGTTTTCCATTTTTTCAACTAAGGTTGAAGTTAGAAGACGTGCAAGTCGTGACAGGTGTTTTCTTTAGATGATTTGAACTCTATAATAATCTCACAATATTACCGTGTGATTTAAATCATATGGTGCAGATGTTCACATACAAAAATCTCTGTTTCCCTTATTACTTGTTAAAACATTACCAGAGACAAGTTTTGGTTTACAGCACATCACTACAGTGATGTGACATCAGGCTGTCAGTTATACGTAGGGAGAGAATCAGGCCCGCACATCCTGATTTTGCTGACTTAGGCGTGTCCCTGAGTCCATGGAACAACATTTTATTCCAAAATTTTAGTTTTGACCATATCTCTACACCTAAACCTCACCCTACCCATGAGTGATGCCTAAAATCTGAGGAAATGACAGATGACTGACAGTGATGTACAAGCACCAAACACTGATTGTAAGCCTAAACTTCACAAAAACTATAAACTGGTTTCTTCAAATCTGATTGGCTAATCACAATGTTGTTCCAGGGACATGCCTAACTCAGCAAAATCAGGTTCTGCAGTCCGGTCCCTCTCGCGGAGATCATGCTGACTAATGCCTGCGCTCCTCAATTTTTGCAGGAGAAAACATTAGGACAAGCTCTGCTGGAATAATGAATGGCACTGGTGTCGCTGCATGCTTCTCGAAGCTTCTCACCTCTCATCTCCAGCACCGTCAACTGCAGTGTGGCGTGTTTCATTTCAACCTTCCTTCAGCTGTCAATTCATATTCGCAGGAGGACAATGACTGAAAGGGGCCACCGCACACCTACCTCAACTGTGAATTAGACCTGACTGCGTAATTAGTCAAGCCAGCACTGATAGGCTTATTTGTAGGGATCAAACACATCTGAAGGGAAGATGACAGAGTGGACAGAAAAAAGGCTTTTTAGTCTTTTAAAAGCTTTTCAACCTAGCAATTACTAAGAAAAAAATAAATAAATCACAAGAATAATTATATATTTATTGACTTATTTGACACTACTGAGCTACTAGTGGGCCTGACAATAAAAATGCTCTTAGAAAAATTATCGTGGTTCTCTGATTGAAACACTAAGGTAGTAAAAGATTGCAAGGTATTGCAAAGGAAATCGTGACATCTACTACACTGGAAAAAAAAAATACAAAGAAACGACAAGTAACATGTAAAATCAAATGTGACATTTGATCTTTAACAGAGTCCATACATATAGAATATTTTGATACCATGTCCAGTCATGCTCATTATGTGCAGGACAGAGGTTTGTTTTTGTTTGCTGGTATGAGATAAACTGTTGTGATTATATGTAAGAAAAATGTTCATACATATTGTCATCATGAACACTGGGTTGTGGAAAGCAACACTCACCATTATAGCCACAAATCAACAATCCTGATAGCTGTTGTCTCAGAACTGTCATTATTATAAAAGGCTCCTCATCAGAGTTTCCACACTGTGCAGGAAAAAAAGACAAAGTGAGGTAAAGACAGGAGGAACATATTGTCGGCAGTATTTTAAAATTTTCACTGTGGATCAAGACTGTGTTTCTAGCACACCACATTTGTTACAGTTATAGCTGACTGGAATATGTGGATTTTTGCGGTTTGTTTGTTTTATTTTGGTGTGCCTCGTTTTTTATTGTCATAGCTGACAGGACAATGTGAATCTGGAGGAGGTGATCTATCATAATGTGGAATAGAGTCGTAAGTGTGTGAGATGGAACTCGTATATCACTGCCATGTTTACCTGTAAATAACCCGATTTGAGGCTTCTCATCATTTTGCCACATGCGTGTGGACAGAGCTTCTCTGGGTGTTACTATGAATGTGTAAAGTCTTTCACATGCCGAGTCTTATCTGTTTCTTGAAAGCACACATTCACACAGTCAACCTTAATTTAATTTCAAGCCAGCATGTATTATACAGAAATGAAAATATGTTACATTCATTTTATGCACAACAGGTTGGAATTTTGATTAGCCAGTAGATGGCGACTAGTCTTGTTGAGTGAGCCATTGAATCATTGAGTCACCCATCAATCCATTTGTTCAAATTCATTCTGAAGCAAAATTTCTATTTATATGTATTTTCATCTCTACAGTGTTTGTTTAGAGTAGTTGTGTACAGCCATTTTATTGTTTAAGAGCAATGCCGCTTGCTATTATGATCTTGGTAATTTTATATGTTAGCACCCAGCCCAGAATTATATTAATGTCCGGTTATTTTCTCAAATGGCTCATGAGAAAGAATCATGATCCAATTATATTTATTAAATCAAAGACATGCAACTTTCATCAGCGTTATGCGATTCCCAAACGAGTGAATCACGTAATACATGTATATGTCAGATATATATATATATATATATATTAACTATTCACATTTCTAGTCAGTAAGAATGACTTAAATCTCTTAGGTTTGAAAGGCCAGAAAAACAAATCTCTTTTAATTGAGTCTGTCAATCTCTATTTGTCTGCTGTGATAGAGCGTATCAACGCCAGTCTAACCAGCCTCAGGAAAATGACATGACTTTATGATGAAATGTGTCTCATGGAAATTGTCATGTGGGACATTTTCAAAGTAGGTTGTCCTGAATGTTCTCTTGAGGGCATAAGAAAATAATGACTGATAATTCATAACAACACATCTACTGCATAAACATGTCTTTTGCTTTGGGATGAAAGTGTAGTCTTGAGTGGTCAAACTTAATTGTATGTTACTTCTGTAAACCCCGTTGAGTTTATTTTTAAACCTAGGCTACCTGCCATAAGAAAACAGTCATTAGCTTGCAATTTACACACCATCAAGGAAAAAATGAAGAGAATGCTGAAGTAATGAGATCTAATTGGATGGGTTCCAGTCATCTACTCAGCTTCAATTAACTACCAATTTACTTCAATTTTGACCAGAGTGTAGATTATTTGTCATTACGGTGCATAATGTTAGCACTGATGCATTTCCAAATAGCCCCTAAACTCAGTATGAGTGTTATCTCATTTAAAGAATGCGGTACAGCAACAGTTAACCATATCTTTTGGACAGATATTTGCTTTTAAAGCATTCTAAACACGGAAAGATTTCTTTTAAGGCTCTCACGATTTCTCAGAAATCTTCATTGGCTAGTGCTTCATTTACTAGCCTGACTCTACCATGAAAAAGGATTTGGCTTATGATTATTAATTAGTTGAGTGACTGGGCAGTCTAGGTTAACTTCCTAAACGCGTGCATTAGATTTTCACAATATTAGATTGCTTATCATAGTACATCCTTAAAAAATGGATCCCCTCTCAGTCACTGAGAACGAGAGCGAGGGAAAAAATGACAAGAGAATAAGCCTCGAGACAAAATGGCATCATCTGCAATGAGCTGAAACAGCACCATTAGTGTTCATAAAAAGAATCGGAAAGGATTGCTGAAGATTAGGCTACCAGATACTGAAAACTCTCTGCTTGCTGACTTAATGGGGACTAGTAAGGATTTTTTACAGCTTTACATACTGCAGGACATGATCATGTTAAGTGTGAGTATTCATGGCCTCTGACAGCTAGTGAAGTTTAAGTCCCATCAGTATTCCAGTAGAGCATGATGGGAAGGTCATTACTGAATGCAGATAAATGTTACAAGAGATAAAGCACTGACCTCAGATCAGATTTGGAGAATGAAGAAAGGTCAAATTTACATTTTAGTCTCTCTCTCCTTTCGTTCTCTCTTTCTGTGTCCTCTAAAATCGGAAGCAATCAGAGGATTGCCTTGAAAAATAACTGACACTTATGGCAAGGTTATGACTAATGGTTGTATGCTGTTTACTGCACCCTTTGATTAAGTAGCCAAAGATCATGCCTATAGATGCATCACAAACACTCCAGTTACCCATGGGACAATTTTATAAGGGAAATGTGATTATAGGGACCTTTATCCTGCAACAATGCAGGCATTGCCCTCATGACATTCCCACCTCAGTTTAGAGGATTCCATCAAAGCCTCTTGAAATTTTTGTTATTACATGTTTGAAAAACGTTCAAGCTGTAGTATGTTAGAATTAGGCTACTAACACAAGTATTATCAAATTATGCTAATATAAGCACTTCACAAAGTAATAATATAATTCAAAACACTTACAACACCATAAATGCAGACCTTATGACTCACATATTTGAATACTTTTGAGGTTTGTACTTTAAATCAAATGTATTTAATGAATTAAAGAGATAATGGAATGGAATTGATTTAATTCCATTTAATCGATGACACAAATTCAATATTGATTTATATATTAAGTATATTTGTGAATTAATTAGCTAAATATGTCCGACGATTTTAAATCTGTTTATTATATCCAAGTATTTTGACATAAAAATGTTTCATTTTGTGATTTCTGTCATATTCTGCTGGTTTTGAAAGTGAGTCTTACTTTATTTAAGCCTAAATTTATTAACATTAATAAATAAAAATACAACAGTATATATTAACTATAATATATGATATGTGTACAGTATGTGTGTGCCAATTACATCTTTTACATTGGTAAAAAATGGTCAGGTTTAGGAAAGACCATTTTCTGGACCATTTTTAAACAAGATAAACAAAACAGAAAATGATTTATTTATTCTTTAAATAGCAGCAGTGACAAAGTCAGCTTGTTATAAAGGATCTAATTATTTATTCAAATGTATATGAAAATTTTGTCACAATGTATTCATTGCCTAATCTTTTATGTTCTTATTTTGTTTGGGGACAGTTGAGGATTAAAAATAACAACACATAATGACTTCATGAAATTACTAAACATATCTAATATTACTGTAATTTAGTATGTTCTATTATTTATATTGTTGAGAAATGGTTTAGAGAGGACTTGGAAAATAGAACACGATTATTGACTATTGTAAGTGTTGTCATTTTGGGAGCATTAAATTTACTGAAAAATGCTGCTTGGATATTCTTGAAAGACAAGATTAACTCAAAGAACTATACAGGTTTTGAACAACATGGATGATGACAGATATTTCCTACGAAACGGCAGTAGAGCATCATTTAACTATGGAGTCGCAGTGGCACAATGGTGGTTTAGAAGCAAAATCACTGAAGTTTTGTTTCTTTATGAGATTGAATTGCCTTCTCTCTCTCTCCCTCTCTCTCTCTCTCACGCACACACATCCTTAGTTAAACACACAACAGTGAGGTTTGTGGAGTCCTTTGATTAGAAAATGCTTCATTTCCAGACTGAGGGTTTTTCCTCCGTTATTACTTGCCTGTAACCTTCACTGGGACTCTTTGATCAGATTATTTCCCTTGTTGCTGCTTATGATGAAAATACTACTTCGCAATCTGTGTAGCACTGACGGAAGAGAGTAAGAAGAAAGGGAGGTAGGAGGGAAGCTGTAAGTGAATGTTGACATCCAAGCATGTCCGCATTTATGGATGAAGAGTTCCTGTACGTACAGGAAGGAAGAGGATTAGGTTATCTCGTTTTCCCATTGTGACCCACAATGTCACGACTGAACATTTGAGATGTTGATCATCAAGCTGATTGATCCTTGACAGAAATGGTATAGGATAACCTAGCTTGATAACAGCATCAACCGCAATCCATCTGAAGAAAAAAATTAATTATTCATTTTTGATTCCTTATCTGATGTACTCAAAACCACAGAGGTGAGTGAATCCCAACAGAGCCTTACGTCACAGCGGAAGTACAATAAAACAGAGAAGTGCAGGATTTAGAGTCCCCCTTCATGGAGAGACACTGGACGAACCCCTAAATAAAAGATGGAGTGAAAACAATTAGCAACTTTGTTCTGAGGTAGATCACTTATCATGTATTGATATCTTGCGGTCTGCTAAAGGGGAAAGCTGAGGTAATTCAGTCAACCCCAGTGGTGTGTATGTGTTGAAAGGTAGAATTAGTGTATTTTTAGAATAAGTCTGCACTTGTGTTGTTTGTAGTTTAGTCTTTAAATTCAGTTGCATGAGTTTGGGGATTTTTTTGAAGGCAAATTTAGTTTTTTTGTATATATTGTATATGTATATATTGGAAGTTTTCTTAAAGGGAAAATTCACACAAAAATTATGTTTCGAAGCATCCTTGGTGTTTTTGACTTGTGATCCATAGTTTGAAATAAGGATATTTATCTTACAAAAATGAATGGATTCTCTACAGAAGGCCTTCATTCACCCCCTTTTTTGGGTGAAGTAAATCTATAATTACAAACCTTGTGTTGTTCCAAACCCGAAAGACCTTTGTTAATCTTCAGAACACAAATTAAGAGATTTTCAATGAACTCTCTGACCCCTCATAGACAGCGATATTACCATGATTAGGGTACAAAAAATGTGGCAAGGAGATTTATAAAACAGTTCATTTGACATCAGAGGTTCAAGTGTAATTTTACAAAGCTCAGAGAATACTTCGTATGCACAAAGAAAACATCAATAATATAATTTATTCAGCAATTCTTCACCCCCAGCTACTGTCTTCTGCCATTTTGGAGAGTACTCTAAAACGTAATCACGTAATGAGCGCAGTTTACATTCAAGATGCGCACATGTAATCAGCATTTTATGTTCAGTATATTCAGCAAAAGCACGTGTAAAATGGTGGAAGAATTGCTGAATTAATTATGTTATTATTGTTATTGCTTTGTTTCTCTGCTGCTGTATTATTCCAAGTAGTTTAGAAGCCGTTAACGCAGAATGCATTTTTTTTACTTGAAGATTTGGGCATTGTATTGGGGAAACCAATGCAAGGTTTCGGATGTGTTAATAAAAGTTCAACTTATTTTAGCTTCCACTGCATTTTTAGAATGCAATCTTTGTGAAGCAGCCCTTGGTTTGTTCTTAATTGTGAACTTATCAATCTTGTGAAGTCAAGACTAACAAAATGATTCTCATTTATAAGTACTTACGGCTTATGAGATAAAGATTTTTGAATATGACTGGAGGCTGTCCATGTGACAGTGTGTAGTTAAAATGACAGATTTTTATTTTTTATCATAGAAAGACGAGGGATAAGACAATTAATTGACAGTATTCAAACTGCTTCTTCTTCTACTTCTTCAATGTGCCTGGCGAGAATCAGAGTTTCTTTGCATTTCAAGAGCAAAATACATGCATTGTGCTGAGCAGCTGCATAAAATGCATTTTAAATAAAACTTCAAAAAGATGTAAAAACTCCAGGATTTTAAGCTTAGCTACTTTTGCTCATAAATAGATCTCATTATGCATGAATACATTTGGGCACCATATGGATTACAGTGGTTCTTTTCAAAAATCCAAACTAATTAATCACTTAATTAACATTTTTTCATAATGTTGAGCAGACTGAATCATGTTAATGAAAACCACCCACAAATTGTTATTAAAACATTTACTGAGCAGAAAAAACAGCTGCATTGTAAAATATCGCATATAGCTTGGTTTTATTTCTTTATTTATTCATTTTTTATAAGATTTTTTGGAGGGTGAAATAGCAGGCATACAATATACCTGTCTTCTCTGTAACTTATGCCTTATGCAATCTAAAAGAGTTAGAATAACAGTTCATGCTTGTTTAAAAAGTTAGGAAGCTATCTGAAGTCACTTAGAGTACCTTTAAATCAGTTACTTGGAAACTATTCAACAGCTAGAGTAATGATCTCTGCATTTTTTGAACGCTTTCTTTGAACTGAGCCTCTCCATATATATACAGTTATGAAATAATAAATGTTCAATTTGCTCATTAAATGCAATGAAATCCAAATTTTTGTGTTCTAGTGTACTTTCTCCTTCACCTCAGAGAGCTTGCATTTGGTTTACATCAAATCCTTTCCATACTTAATCATGTTTCCTATATCTTCACTTAAAATAAATATGCAAAGTCCTGTGAGCAGGTAATAACTTCCCAGGCACAATGAAGGCCAAATACAGAGAGCAGAATATGAATGGATAATTTCCCTGCTGTTATAACTTCACAACTGCAATATTTGAAGAACAGACAAAGTGATAATTTACCTTCCAGACTGCTGCAGTGTTTTATAATGCAGGCGCCCATTCTTTCATGGCCCATTGTAAAAGCTTGGATCCTCTGTAGAGCTACAAAAGTACAGGCAAAAATATGTTTTGGGCTTTACAAAGAATAACAGCGAAGGTGAATTCGCTAAATTCAATAATCACATTCATACACACGTTTCCTGGACCATTGAAAGGCTTTCCAAATAAAGGCTATTATTACTATTTCAAAGTTATTTTGTGAATGCCATTGTGGTTTGCTTTGTATAAAACAAACAACGTTTCCTAAAAATTCGAAAATGACATTATTTCTCCACCCCAGAGGAATAACAGAAGTGTGTACAATTACTTGTGTAAATATATAGGGCTGTTCCTGTATATACAGTTTGAAACAGAAGGAATCCCATTTTTACATATACATATCATTTTACATATCCAAAATAAATGTTTCAATCACGAATTTTGATAAAATATTTTTATTTACATTTATGACTATTAGTCTATATTTAATTGAATTCATTTTAATCAGTTTGTGTGTTCTGTGGGATCAAACCCATGACTTTGGTGTTGCCAGCGCCATGCTCTTCTAGTTGAGCTACAATAACTAATTCAGTAATTGTATATTTGATTAAAGTAATTGCCAATTATGTTCCTATTCTTTTGTTAATATTTCCATTTTCTTATTAAAATAAAATATGTATTATGCTATCTGGATAATATATAATAGAACTAAAAAAACAAAAAAAAATACACAGTAATACATTTACTAAAATTTATTCCAATGGACTTTTTTTGTAAATATGCAATGGCATTATTGAAAAAAATGTTTTGGAGCACACCATGCACCATTTCTGATTAATTTGTGCACTTTTTTATTTTATTTTAAAATTATACAAATGATGGATTTTGCGCATTGCATATTCAATAACATCTGGTTTGTAGCAGAGGCAGAGATTTACTTTGCCTATTATGTTTGACTTTATCTAAAATGAGTAGTTGTAGGACATCCTTATTAACCAGTCCTGCACTGGTTTTGGCAGACATCCATGACTGACTTTGGCGGTATGCCTTGCTTGGCAGGATTATTAATCATAATTAACTTTACGGTAAGGTGTGCAGGTCTTCCAGTGCCCTAATGATAATTAAATGAGATAGAGGTGTGTGAAAGAATATACGTTAGTAATGAGGTGGCCTTTCCTGAACGACAACGTTAGTGTATCATTAGTAGACTTCTTTTGGTGTGCGTCATTTCCAAAGTGTGTATCGCTTTGTGTGTGTCTCAAATGATGCCAGCACATAGCAAGCATTTCATGCAACTGTAAAGAATTACCTCAGCTATGCAATGGATTTTCAAGAGTAAATAACTGCATAATATTGATTTTATTAGCATTGTAATTTCCAGTGCTTTTTAGCGCGCAGATATTGTCTGGAGCTATATGCGGACAGATATTACCTCAGAGAAAGAGGGACCTGCAAATCAAAGAATATCAGGTTCATATCCAGCACTCGACACGCACACCCACACACTCACACCCATGAAGTATGACACTGTTGCTATGGGACATGAACTGCCCACTCGGGGACTAAACTAGGTGTATCGAGTTCTAGAGGTCCTTGTTAGCATAGCCCGAAAGCATACCACAATATTACATTCCACAAAAGAGTCAAGACCCACACATTACATTTAGATTCTATTACAGCAGCGAGACCTCAGAAAATTGTCCCTGCAGCTATATTTGCAATAGGTTAGTGTTATGCTTTCGTATTGTATGTTTGTCAGTCTATTCATCTATCTATTTGTCTAACAGTCTCTGGCTGTATGTGATTAAATGCGTACTTCTATTCAGCAACAACACATTAAGCTGATCAAAAGTGATAAATATTTTTACGGTGTTACAAAATATTTCTATTTTTAGTAAATGCTGTCATTTGGAACTTTTATGGTATTATGGTTTTCACTAAAATATTGATCAGCTTAACTGCTTTCAGTCTTGAGTAGCAAACTGGTGAATAAGAATGATTTCTGAAGGATCATATATATATATATATATATATATATATATAAAATGTGTGTGTGTACAGTATGTATGTATTTATATTAGGGGTGCGATGGAGCACAGATGATCCGCGACCCATACGGACCACTCACCATTGTTTGGCACACACGATTTATGGATTAACTAAATTCAACCAGTATAAACTGAAGGTTATAATTTGAAGATGTAATTTGGTGAGACAAAACATGTGCAAGCAATATCAGACCATCCAGATAAAGTAGAAATAGACAAGAAAAAAAGATGATCTTCAGTTGCTGTGGCTGAACAGAACACAGTATTAACTGGAGACCTACAGACAATAAACATGCAATTGCACAAAATATGGTGTATGTGTTCTGATCTTAGGTATTTTTTAATACCTAAGGATAAAGTGTATTTATAATGCAATTCTAATCGGCCTAGCATTTATCACTGTATATAAAACTATACAACTGTACTATTTCCTAGTTTTACAGGGGGTCGTTTGAGAAATTTGTGTTTCACAGATGTACTTGAATTTAATCCTATCCGAATCCGAAAGTAACTCAAAGAGTCATGTAGCACATTCCATTTTGAATCAGTAATATTGTAATGTACTTTTAAATAACAGTAACAAGTAATATTTAATGTATTACAGTTTGGAAGTAACTTGCACAACACTGTGTACGAATATGGCTTAATTCTTATCATGAGGAGAATTTTCACCGTACACAAACTGAGACCAGATGTGAGATGTGATCGTAGCCAGTGCTGATTTTGTGTTGAAGGACCATACACAAAGTTTTCTGCTGTATGTTCGTTTGGTAAATGAGGCCCAATGGGACCTTGGGCTGTTAAACTTTCAGTAGTTGGTTGGAAAAAAAAAAAAATTGGCTGTGAATTTTTCTGGTGTTAATGTGGCTATTGAGGCAATCACACCTGTGTCTTTAGAGCGGTGCTCAATCAAGACTGCTGAATGGCATCCCAGATAGCTCAGCGAATTGTCCTCCATTATTGTGCCAGTAATGGCTTCGTGCGTAGCATCTTATTTTAAACCCAATTTCTCTCTGAAAAAAAGCACACACACACAACATAAAACATAATGCAACATAGAAGAGAAAGACAAAAATAGGAGTAATATTTCTCAGTATTCTTTGGATGCAGTTCTGTAGTCTTATTTGTCTATAGCTCATTTGTCATCAGTCCTTCATTTCCGTCCTACCGTTGCTGATCTTTTTCATTTTGCGTTTGACATTACAATCAGTTTCTGTTATCTTTTAGTGTGTGGGTGTCAGTGTCTGTCTTCTGAGAGTGAAGCAGTTCTTTCTGACATCCGTTTCCTGCTGCTGCCTCTCCTGACCTCCATATACTTCGCCATAAGATTATTAGTACAATTTGCCACCATTAGCAGCAGTTATATTAAATAATAGGTCTGTGTTCCATCTTTAAATCAAAGCTAATTACACCCAGGAAAGAGTACCCAGTGCCAGAGGACAGGTTGTCCTCATCCTTGAGCAGACACTGCCTTATTGGCCCCAATCAGAGCACAAAACACAGAGCGGCTCCGGTAATGCTACAGTAAGCTGGCCCCCATCACACATCCGTTACCCCATAAGGTCAGATTTGATAAAGAAAACATGATCTGGTTGTACCTAAGAAGATTAGGACCACAAAATAGCTTTCAGATACAGTGAGGTCAATAAGTATTTGATCACCCTGTGATTTTGCAAGTTCTCTTACTTACAGTAGAAATCATGGAGGGGTCTTTAATTTTCAGCATAGGTGAATTTTCACTGTATCAACAAAAATCCTGTTGTATGTCCCGTTAGAAATCACGTTGTATTATTATTTTTTTTACATTTATTTGGGAATTACTGTGTCAAATAAGTATTTGATAATTTGTTTATCAGCCAGATTTCTGACCAGAAGAGACCAGAGATTCACAAAGCTGGAAAGGGCTACAAGCAAATTGCAAAGCAGCTTAGTGAAAAAAGAACAACTGTTGGAGCAATTGTTAGAAAATGGAAGAGGCTAATGATGACTGTCAATGTCCCTCATACTGGGGAAGATCTCTATTGATATTGGGGAAAAAC
>JAUMHI010000053.1:15023639-15056978 GCA_032359435.1 Enteromius unitaeniatus | reverse complement strand
TTCTGTTTCTGGTCCAAGTATAGTTAAAGATATTCAATTGCCTGTTACTCTATTATCATAACGTAATAAGGGTTACACAAACATGTTTTTCTTGTCATTTAATTACTTTGTGTAAATACATTTATGTTGACTCTGTGTGGCATACTGCATAAACACAGTATTTGCCACTTACATGTTTAGATAAACTGCTTTAAATAGGCAAATTTAACCGTATACCATAATTGGCTCCTAACGTTGTGACAACGCCACTGACCAGACATGAAAAGGGCCTTTAAGACTGAATGGAGTATGATTAGGAAAGACATTGGCGAGACGGACGCTCAGCGTTTCAGTCTGCAGGCTAAAACCTATTAGTGGTGTATGTGTAGCATCAGTCTTTCTTCCCATTCACCAAATGATCTTCCCTTCATTATCTCATTACTTCATCGCCCTCGAGACGAAGCACCAAGCAGAAAAGCCAAACTGTCAAGCTCTTTTAAAAAACGTGTAAAACTTTTCTTGCAGATTTCTCAGCACGCGGTCTGAAACATGCAGTCTTGGTTGCCCTAGGTTTCACCTGTTCCACAGTTCACTCCAAGCGAGCTTCAAAATGACAAGACAAATTCACCTCGGGTGTTCTGTAAGAGTTCAATTAATACGGGTTACGCCAGTAGATGCAAATATGCCCATCTGTGTGACAACTTCATTTACGAGACCTAGAGAGAGGTTTTTCCCTAGACACTGGACTATTATGATTGGATGTCTGTTCTAATTCCTCATTTAGACACCGACATTGGCTCTCAAATAAGCCACTGATAACGTGGATTCTTTTTTTTTCTCTCTCCCTGGGACAAACAGAGCCTGAAGAATGATATGGCTGACATTGACAGGTCTACATATGATGCAGTCGGCGAAGGAGATTCTTTCTCCTCTGTTAATGTCAGGTAGGGAATGAGTTCATTTAATGATAGCGAAACACCAGAATATTAATGAAGAGGGAGTTCTGGCATGGAAATCCTGAAGGATTAAAGCCAAAATGAGTATTAGCTATGTCAGTTAAGCTCATTAGCAATATTAGCAAACATTAAGATGTTATATAATACCAGATCATTAGGGCTGCTTAAAGGAACAGTTAATTCAAACAGAACAATTCTGTGATTATTTATTCAACCCCATGTTGTTTCAAACCTATATGCTGTTATTGTTTTCCAGCTCAAAAGAAAATTAGTTTTTTAACAATGTTCATGTAACACTTACAAGAACAAAAATCCATAATAATCACATACAAATTACAGCATATGGATTTGATGCTGTAGGGGGTGAGTAAACTGAGTTAACTGTTCTTCTATTATGCAATGGAATTGTTCTAAATGTTTTTTTTTTGTTGTTTTTTTGTGTTTTGATTGGTGTAAAGTCCAATCATTTAAAAATACAGTTTTAGATATTTTTCTAATTCATCATTCCTTTTACCAGAATTTCTTTCTAAACATTGTTTTAAGACAAATTATGCAAATCGATGGGTAAAAGGAGATGATTGCAAATTAATATACACAAATAAGATAATAACAGATAATGTCAATAAAAGAAATCATACCATCTCTTAATTAATATATATATATATATATTTAAATTAGGTAATTAAATATTGGGTTTTAAAAAATAGGTCATTTTAAAGTTTCAAATAAAATCATGTCGGACTGTGACACCCCTTCACTTTATATCTTTATATAGATAAAAAGTGAAAGACATTTTAAAAAGCTACAAGATATTATTTTATACTTTTGTTGTTTAATTATAAAATGGATTATAAAATGGATTAAATAAAGAAGAAGAAAAACAAAATCTTTAGGTCCCAGG
This sequence comes from Enteromius unitaeniatus, assembly GCA_032359435.1. Taxonomy (NCBI): domain Eukaryota; kingdom Metazoa; phylum Chordata; class Actinopteri; order Cypriniformes; family Cyprinidae; genus Enteromius; species Enteromius unitaeniatus. The sequence goes on along the minus strand of JAUMHI010000053.1, from coordinate 15,055,142 downwards.
GTTATTTTGATACTGCTGTATCATTTTCAGAAGTCAGACAGTTGGCATGTGTGTTGATCATCGATTCTTGCTGTAGTTGAATGTTCAGTTCATCTTGTGTACTTGATGTTATTCTTGTCCAACATGGGGTCTGACACTGTCAGATCTCAAGCATTAAATTCTGACAGCATGGTGTTTAGAAGCTCAAATCAGTTGCCTCCAGGAGGCAAGCCTTAAAAGCCTTTAAATTTGATGCACAGATGAAGCATCTCCTCCTGTTTCATCTCAAACATCTCTGAAAAGCTGACACTTTTGTTAAGACAACTTTTTTTTTTTAAATTGCTGTTATGAATTAGGCATATCTAAGTGTGACAGCATCTACATGGGGTTCACAGATCATAGTGAATTCCCTTAGAACCCAAAGAATGTGTAAAGCTCAAGCACACTCACACATATACAGAGGAGATGTAAAACAGCAGAGACCTGGCTGTGATCTCATGCTAATGTTAGATATATGTTACAGATATATAAAACCAACCAAAAAAACTTCTCTTTCTTAAACAACATCAAAATATATGGCAGAGGCATTTGTGAAGTGGGTGTGTGTCACAGAAAGTTGCTGTGGTAGAAACGAAGAATCTGCTAAGCACAGAAATGAAATGTGTTCTGTTCCCAGACAGGCCAGTAAAGGGGAATGTTACATTTCTGGAACTACACTCCGGGGGATTTCAGTACGAATTAATAAGACTCTGTTGTTTTAGCAACTGATTCACTAATGGAATTATGCACAAATCACACAAGTCAATGTAAGTCAACTGTTCAGTGAAATCCAAAATTAAAGTGTCAGCATTTATTTTATAGAAAGCAGGTGTGTTGAAGGAATCATTCACCCATAAATTTGCAAAAATGTACAATTCAAGATGTGAGTGAGTCTTTCTTAATCAAAGCTGATTTTGAGAAATGCAGCATTATCACTTGCTCACCTCTGCAGTGCTGTCAGAATTCAGAGTCCAAATCCACAGTTCACAAATACATAGCAATAACCCCAAAGTAATCTACACTTAAGATGTTTAATGAAGTCTTGATTTTGAAACCTTGACCTTAAATTTTCATCAAAATCATTTTCAAAGTCCAAACAATATATTTTTATAGCAGTTGGATTTACAAGTTTAAATAGATCTGGATTAACAAATAAATAAACTAATAACTTTCAATCCCATTCAGACTTTCCCCAGCATGCTCTGGGGCATACATAATTTACCACTGCATTGTTTGACCGTTTGCTTGCTCATTAATTCATATTGTTGTTGTTTAATTGTTTTGGGATGTCTGAATAGGTCTTGAGTGTTACCTTTGTTTTATTGCCAAATGTTGAGGTCTACAACTGGTGGTTCAAGTATTATTAGTTTGTTAATTGCTAAGATATGAATGCAACATGACAGTAAGAAGTCAGTGAAGACATCTTGAAGGGAATAAGTTGTGTTTCAACAGTATGTATGTTTTTTTGTTGTTGCTTTTTTTTTTTTTTTTTTAGTAATCCTAAGTGAATGTTTTAACTTAAATCTCATTAATTTGTTCCAGTTCTGCATTTATTTATTTTACTTTTTTACAGTGTTCAACGTCAACAAAACATCTTGTCAAAACCTCTGTTAGACATAATTGTAGTGGAATTAGTTTTCTTCCTGTCCATTTATTTTATTGTTTGATGTGGCGTATAAATGGTCCAGTTTTCTCTGAATCCTCAGCTGAGTTTCACAGCGAAACGGAACAATTTCTTCTCAGAAAGACCACCTCCCAGGAGGTGGACTCAGTCACGTATCCTGGGTGTGGATCAGTTCTGGTCTTCTGTAACACTTATAGCTGTTGCTGACCTAGAAAAGCTGCACAGCTTCCGTTTCCAGTCCAGCTGTGGAAAAGATGCTCTAAGAAAAAAAGCCTCACGGTCAAGGGTGAGAAACCAAGTAGGACAGGCAGGTAATTTTTATAAAGAAACAAACACTAAGGAGGGTGAGAAGGAACGGCGGGTTGTGGAATGCTCAGCCAAGCTTCAAAGTCAGGAGGGAAAATGTTACACAAAGGCCAAACACAAAGAGAGACTCACCTCAAAGACTCGCAGACAGACCAAAGGGAAAGACGAATCAAAAAGAGGTCAGCTGGTTTGCCGTAAGGGACTTAAAAATATACATACATTAGAAGCAATATGGGCCATTAGATGTTCTGATTGTATCTATGGGCTGCTAGTTTTAAATGGGTGGCCTGTAGGTAATATTGCCGGTTCGATTACAGAAGTCCTCTGCGTTGCAGAATATTTTATCTAGCCTATTAAAGGAGCACTTTGTATTCCCTCAGGGTAAATGCCTGGCTTGCAAGATGCTCTGCTTTTTGACCTCGCAATTTTTTTCTGAATCATTCATTTAGTAGGCTTTTAACTTGTGATGTTACATGCGAGATGTATTATTTACAAGCTGCAGTTTTGCAGTCGAACGCGGCAAACATGATGTTTGTTAGTGGCATAAAAATGGCTTTATGTTAGAAGGGATGGTTCTCCGATTTCTTCTGTTTCTCGTTATGCAGAGTGGAAATGTTCCAGGATGTTGAAAGGCCTGCAAAGGTGCACACAGGGACATATTGCACCTATGTTTTGAAGGTTGCACAATTGATTGCTTTTATGATAACTTGTTTTTATGTTCTGGTATTGTGACGGTTCTGTTTATAGCAAATAGTCTACAAAAGACTCGACTGAAATAAATAAATAAAATAAAATGAAATTTAGCATTACATAACTTGCTCAACAGTTGATCCTCTGTAGTGAATGGGTGCCATCAGAACGAAAGTTTAAACATCTGATAAAAACAACACAGTGATCCACAACACTATCATTTTGTGAACAATTTTCAACTAATTTTAATTTCTATTTCTTTTTTTATAACCTACAGTAATCAATTAATGTTAAAAAAGATGCAAATACAAAAAAAATATAAAATACATATAAAAACAAAAATTATCTCTGCCTACATTACTATAAGTGCTGTTAAATGGCTTTCATTAGCAGGTCAATGGAACCATGACTTCACTATCTGTAGCCTTTAAATACCAGAACACCAACTAATCAATTACTGGAAAAAGATACTTAGTTGTCACGACGAAACCCAATAAGCCATGTTAGGGAGACATCTTCGCAAAGATGATATTGAGCAGAGGTTTTGTTTGGCTACCTTGTTAAAATAAAATCTATTTGTTGAAAAGCAATGCAAAACCCAGGAGTGAAATGAAATGCTGTGACTTCAATACCCTTAATGTAAATGTATATATTTATGAAATTGTTTAATATAACATGCATACAAAAGTTCACTAACTTGTTCAATAAAAATATTGCTACTTCACTGTCTCTCTCAGCATAGCTTATCAGATTTGTGACCTGTACGATTTCCTGACTTTAGTATAAACCTGTGATAGTTTCTGGTGATGAAGAGGGGTGAACAGAAGCAAAACCAATTACCAGAGATGGACGGAATCTGAGATGCAGGACCTACAGAGTCATTTACTGAACAGATACCACAGAGCCTGCTTGTATTTGATAGGAATGAGCCCTAATTAGCACTGTTAGGTAAGATATCATCATCTCAGTATGTGTGGCCAGTGCTGGGACTATGTTAATTCCCCCAGTACTTTCAGATCACCTTGGTGTAGGATTTGTGTTGACCAATTAATCTCCAGTCTGACTTAAATCTGGATCTTATTCTTATGCAAAGGTATCATATGACTTCAGGAGACTTGGGATATAGTGCAAGACACATTTATAGTACTTTTTCATGGTGTTTTTGTAGTTTGCCAAATGTGACCACTAATGGGCAAGGTAAAAAAAAAAGAATACATACATACAAAAAATCTTACTTTTTAAAATTTGTTTTCTGTTTAAGAATTCCATTTCCGTTTTTAATGGAGTACAAATTGTATCAGTGCCGTATTTTTTTTTTAGTTTTACAATAAAGTGTCATTAACACGTTAAATGTATTAAATATGAACGATTCATTTATTATGAATCTTTGTTAATGTTCGTTAATAAAAATACAGTTGTTTATTGTTATGTTAACTCACAGTGCATTAATGTTAACAAACACAACTTGTGATTTTAATTATGTATTAGTAAATGCTGAAATTAACATTAACTATGATTAATAAATGCTGTAGAAGTATTGTTCATTCTTCATGTTTACTTATTTTGTTAACCAATGTTAACTAATGAACCTTATTGTAAAGTATTAGCTTTTTTAACACATTTATACCATAAAGCATGCTATAATTGTACCTGCTATATTGAGCAGTAAATTGTAATTAGCGTATAATATTACATAGTCATTAAATTTGAAATTTAGGTTTTCAGGTTTCATGGCATAGAATCTTTGAAATATATTCAAAAATGTAGTTTGAGGTCATTTGGATCAACTAAATATGACTCTAATTACATTTGAGTTGTCTTTGATTTCAGATTTACGCCATGTGCATTTTAATTATTTGGACTACTTTGGAAAAGTAGAAAGCCAGTATTTTTGCATGGCATGCAGATTATCTTAATTATCATAATAAATGCATAGGATTTTTAGCACTTAGCGTTTTAATTCGCCTTGTCACATAAAGCTTTTTTTTAAATCCTGTCTCTGTTTTGTTCACAAATGTGTGTCTGCGTTCAATGCCTCGCTTGTTATTCAGCAATGTCATCACAGGATTACACTCCATTTTCAACTTTATTGCTGCTCATTTAAATAATAATAATAGTATTGCATGAAATTTGAAAAATAAATAATGACGTAATTTTCACTTCTATTTCTTCACACACTCTTCTATCATATATTCTGTAAATGTCCATGATACACAGAATAGAAGACCCCATATCAGATTACCTCCTGTAGCATCTATATGATGCACGTATAATACTTACATGTCTTTGCTGCTTAGGTTATGCGATGTATTCAAACAAAGCAAATTTATATCTGCTAACAGGTTTGTCTTAATCCTGAAAGATTACAGCGACCATCATGCGAGTCATTCTGTGCACAATTGGCCGTCATCCAATTCATTACATTAGCAAACAATTGCTTATCCCCCATTAAGCAGGGCCAAATGTTGACTTCTTGTTCTCGATTGTAATGCGCAGTCTGTAATTTCAAAGGTACATCACACTTCATTGTTAATGAGGCAATAAATCTTATTTATGTGCTTTTACATGAACAGACATGAAATTGACAACGCTTTGAATCATCTGAATAAGCGGGTGAGGTACGAGAGCTGAAGCCACGTCCCAGCCCTCCTGCCAAGCTTTAAAAGGAAGACTTCTAAAAGTTTTATGAAGGAGCGGATCAAAAAGGGTTGAGGCACGATTTCAATTCTGCTTGTGTCTCTGGCTGTCGTGTTATTACCTGATCAGCGCTGGAGTGAGGAGACCACATCCTAAACAAACTGGTGTTATGCTTCCATGTCTATCCCACATATTTGAGCCGATAGGAATCCGATAAACCTAAATATTTGAGCTACTGTATTGAACTTTCCTTTTCAATCTTTGCAGAAAAAAGTCCCATGGACCTCCTGCATTCAATTATTCTTTGTTTGAGGAGGATACCGGTCATGCAATGTTGGCTCTTGCTTTAAATTGCACTGCATTTTAATAATTTCTGCATGCTAATTTAATCATCTAATTAGTATTTAGTTATTCACGTCCTTAGCATTATCGCAATAATTGCAAAATGAGAAGACCATGAGACTGCGTGCTTTTGCCCATCTGGATGTTAAATCATTCTCAGTTTTTTTGTATAAAAATCTGTCTCGTTCTTGTTCCAGAAACACCTTTCTTCGATAGCTTGACTTTGCAGCTGCTTTGGTAACATAGCACCCAGAATTTATTTCTTATGCACAAGCGCAGATATAAATTAATATTCCATCTGAAACACAGGTTAGGTCTGTGTTGGGTGAATTCAGAATTGCATACTATTATATTGAAATTACTGCTATGTCCTTCTGTTTCAGAAATGATAAGTGCGCGTTAGTGATGGGAGAAACAAATATTTTTAAACCTTCAAATCAAATAAAATTTTATTTATTTGAACCATTTGCTGGTCAAAACTGTATAAATGCAACAAAAAACATGCATAAAAAGACCTTTTACAAACAAATCACAAATATTTGAAACATCATTTGCAGCGATAGCGGCCACATAGACCTTAAGGGTGGAGGGAGACAGCTTTCACTCCAACCCTTGCTGCAGAAAGAGAAGCACAACTCTGACCGGGCATCTCCAGGGGTCCTCTTGTTGAGAGGAGCACCACTCGACGGACAGGTTTCATTTCAACGGCAGCTTTTGTAGAAGAAGAAATTGTGTCAACTACCCCTTGGGGTAGGCCACTTCGAACCTCCACATCCTGTTCAGGGGCCAGACGTGGAGTTTCCAAAGATCTGGGTGCGGGTCCCATAAGGTGCCCCGTCTCTGAGTCAGTAGATCCTTCCTCAGAGGAATCGGCCAAGGAGGGGCTGTCGCGAGGAGCATGAGTTCGAGAAGCCAGGTCCTGGTGGACCAATAAGGGGCTACCAGCAGGACCTGCTCCTCGTCCTCCCTGACCTTGCACAGAAACTGTGCCAGAAGGCTCACTGGGAGAAAAGCATATTTGCGTAGCCTCTGCAGCCAGCTGTGTGCCAGGGCATCTTTACCTATGGTTCCCTCGGTCAGAGCATAAAACAACTGACAATGAGAGGTGTCTGGAGAGGCAAACAGGTCTATCTGTGCGGCTCCGAACTTCTCCCATATCAGCTGAACCGACAGGGGATGGAGTCTCCATTCTCCAGGGAGCGATGCTCGAGACAGCTTGTCGGCTGTCTGGTTGTAAACACCTGGAATGTGAATGGCACGAAGCGACCTCAGATGCTTCTGACTCCATAGGAGAAGGTGGCGGGCGAGCTGTGACATGCGGCGGGAGCGTAGACCATCTTGATGGTTGATGTACTCTACGGCCAATGTGTTGTCCGTATGGACTAGAATGTGACAGCCCTGTAGGTGCTCTTTGAGGCAACCCAGAGCTAGACGAACTGCTAGCAGCTCGAGGCAATTGATATGCCAATGCAGATGAGGTCCCGTCCAAACCCCTGACACTGCATGCCCATTGTACGTGGCACCCCACCCTGTGGTGGAGGCATCTGTGAAGACCACAGCATGCCTGGAGACCTGCTGTAAGGGTACCCCACAGAAACGCTAGGTCTGACCACGGGGAAAAAGCTAGACTAGGCTAGTCTACCTCGGGAATCGATCATGAAGCCAGTTCTGATGCAGCCTCATATGGAGCAGCCCGAGCGGGACCAGGAGCCTCTGAAATTGTTTCAGTGGGACCGCCGTCCTGCCTTTGAAAGTATTCAAGCAGTTCAATAGTGACTGAGCACGCTCCTGTGTGAGGCACGCTGTTTAAGCGACGAGTCCAACTCCATACCGAGAAAAGAGATCCTCTGCACCGGACAGAGTTTGCTCTTCTCCCAGTTGACCCAAAGGCCCAACAGGCTGAGCTGTTGTAACACCAAGTCCCTGTGTTCGCACAACTCTGTGCTAGTATCAGCCAGTCGTCGAGATAGTTGAGAATGTGAAACCCTTTTTCCTTGAGTGGAGTCAGGGCAGCCTCTGCTACTTTGGTAAAGACACGCAGAACGCAGTACTGATATGCTTACTCTTTGAACGCGAACCTCAGGAATGGCCTGTGACGTGGAAGAATCGAGACATGAAAGTACGTGTCCTTCAGGTCTATTGCTGCAAACCAATGGTGGGATGGACGCATTCGAAAATGTGTTTTGGCGTCAACATCTTGAACAGTAGCGTGTGAAGAGCTTGGTTCAAGACTCGCAGATCTAGGATTGGCCGTAACCCACCACCTTTCTTGGGCGCTATGAAGTATGGGCTGTAAAACCCAGTCTTCATACCAGCTGGAGGAACCGGCTCTATTCCTCCCTTCTGTAAGAGGGTAGCAATTTCTGCTCTTTTTGTTGAGATTTTGGGATTCTCCACCCGGCTCTCCTCAGGAAGAAGGAGTGGTGAGCTCACCAACTCCCAAAGAACAGAACCTTCCGTCCTGGGGCCTCCTGTACTCCTATTTGCAGGGGCCTGGACGGGCTGGGCGGCTCCTCGACGTGGCTGATGTAAAGTCTGCTGCTCTGGCGGTGGAGGAGCGGGCCGGTAGCGGGGGATCAGGCGAAGAGCAGGCTGAGGCTGTGCCAGTGGGGACCAGGTGAAGGCAGCAGCTGGCCACCGCGGCAGGATGTGACAGATGGCCTCAGTCTGCTCCTGCACGGAGGAGGCAGCCTCTCCATGTTGTAGGCATCACAGATGAGCCCACAGGCCCAGGAGGGGAGCGACGGGTTACCCTGCCAGGAGGTAGAAGCCTGTGGACACAGTTGCATCGCAACAGACCTCTCCACTTGGGGGACCCCCGTATAGCCCCTATCTGCACCACTGTCAAGGGTGGTTAAGGAGGATGAGCCATTCGGTCGCTTCCTAGCAGTGAAAGGTGCCTTCCACGACTGAGTGAGCTCATCATGCACTTCCGGGAAGAAAGGCACTGGGGTGGGTCCCTGTTCACCAGCACGGGCCACACCGTGGTACCAATCGTCCAGCCGGGAGGGTTCAGGACGAGATGGATGGAACCATTCAATCCCAAACCCCCCCGCAGCCCGGGAAAGCATAGCCACAAGCTCCGGATCAGTGTCAGGCACACTCGAGCGCCCAGCGGATGCTGCCCCGGTGGACGCGTCATCTCCAGAACCATACTCTCCTTCCGATGCTGCAACTGACATCTTCCCAACTTCCCTCCCCAGAAGTGGAAGCTCCGCGGACACTGCCAGCGCAAGCCCCAGATCGCAGAAACGGGATGTGGACCCCACCACCTTCAAGATAGTGGACGTGGTCCATAGCTCCACGATGGTCATGTTTCCGCAAGCGGAACATGACTCATCCGCGAACGCCGCCTTGGTGTGCTCAAGGCCCAGGCACATTAGACAGCCTTCGTGACCGTCCTCCGGCATCAGGTATCGGCCACACCCAAGAATGCACAGGTGGTAGGACATCCTTAAAAGGAGGCATATTTACAAAGATGAACCACCCGTGAGCCAGTCTCTTCAGGCTTTGCTCTTTTGTGAAAGGCTGAAGCGCCCAGGGGAGATGGATGTTCGGTACACAAAAGCAGTTTATTTCACGAGTTCGGGCTTGGCGGCTCGATTAAAGTGAAGCAGATTTGGCGTGCTGCTAGAGGAGAAACTTAGGGTTAGAAGGGCTGCCGAGACCTAGGGTGAATAACCCTAAGGGCTCGGGAGAGGGAAGAGGAGGAACAGCCTATTCCTAACCCTGAGATTCCTATTTATCCATCACCGACGTGACGTCAGAGTGACAGACTGAAAGGGAACTGCTTTTATTTTGGATCTGAATAATCACTCCACAGCATCAGTTATTTTATTAATATGTGTGCATGTTTTATAAAAGGCTTTAGCTAAATATGTTTATTCGTTTGTTCGGGTAAAAAGGGTCCGGATGGTAACTAAAATTCCGGTAAGGTTCCCGCTGACGGCGGTCGGACAGCACCACAGAGGACAATTAACAATTACATTGTATTTTATTGCAGGAATGTCACAACAATTGTAAGACATTTTTGAGTGATGATCTGGATTTATTATTCAGATATTTGGGACACGGTGCAGTTTTTACTTTTGTTGACAGGAACATCTATTATATTATATAATATTGACATCATAACGTTTTATACTCCATATCACCAGAGTCCCCGACAGTTTCTGACAAGTCCATTATAAGAACAGTTGCTTATTGACAGTAATCTAAATGCAGCAATACATACTGTGAGTCCTAGACCTCATTTGAATTCACTAGACACATTCTAACAAAAAAAAAAAAAAACACAACCAAATCAGTCGTAACACAACAGCTGTAGTATACGAATATCCGTGTATCTATTTTGCAGTAATGCAGTTAGGTAAGCATTAAACAACTGCTTTCAACAGCTGTTGGCCTTGGGTTCCTCACCATTACCGCTTATGTGAGCCAAACCAAATTACTGAATGACAAGACGCAAGGAAAGAATTTCAATAAAGGCGCCTAAGCATCTCTACTAAAAAATCCTCCCACATGTCATGCCCTATGATGAAATCAGCAAGTTGGCTCAAGAAATGACAGAATGCCGGCTGTCTGTAGCAGGCCAACAAGACACTGTCTTATGGTTTCTTCTTTTCTTTACTTTTTTTCTCCATCTGTGCTTCTCACTTCAAGCACTGTTTGCTCGCATTCTGATTCAGTGACTGAGAGTTGATTTTAATTAAGCGTAGAGACCTGTGTTCTTCAAGCCACAGTGTCTTTCACACAGTCTACAAGCAGATGACTGTTAAGTATGTTGCAGTGTTAAAGTAATGTGGAGATAACACCTGTCTTACCAGGATCAAAGGTTACTTCAAATATTTGAGTAGTGCAGCAGAGTGGCTCTCATTAAGCGAGCACACATTTAGACCCTAGGACCGCCAGCGTGACTAGATTGCAACGACACAGGACTGAACCCAAAGGGTCCTCTTTAGACAATATGATCTTACTAGTAGTCCCAGTTTTTTATTTTTTATTTTACAAGTTAGTAGATATCATAATAACAAATAAATACTATTATGTAATGCTATTTAATAATTTATATTTGTCATTTGCAATATTGTATATAAATATGTATTTATCCAGCTGAGTATTGCTAAAACTGGCCATTTACTTTTTATGGGACTGGATGAGGATGAGGGAAGTAAATATACAGAATACAGATTAGATATTATTTTAACAATTATCTAAGTAAAAATTCTGTTTGTTTATATAAATGTTTAATGTGTTCATGATGGCATTTTATTTATTTATTTATTTTTCCAGTAAGGACAAGCTACAATGGGATCTTAAATGTTGCTTAAATATATAAAGGAACTGCTTACTACATAATTCATCACAAAAAAATAAATAAATAAAAATAAATAAAGTTGCTAAATTTACAGTGAGGTCAATAAGTATTTGATCACCCTGTGGTTTTCCAAGTTCTCTTAGAAATCATGGAGGGGTCTACAATTTTCAGCAAAGGGGCATTTCCACTTTCCAGCCAGATTTCTGACCCTCAAAGACCTGCTATTTTGCTTTTTTTAAATAGTCCACCTACACTCTGTTCATGATTCTAAATTAGTAGCACCTGTTTGAGCTCGTCATCTGTCAAAAATACACCTGTGCACCCCACCATCAGCCAAAGTTTAAGTAACAACACGGACAAAACCAAAGTAAACTTGGTGAAAAAAGAACAACTGTTGGAGCAATTGTCAGAAAATGGAAGAGGCTAATGATGACTGTCAATGTCCCTCATACTGGGGAAGATCTCTATTGATATTGGGGAAAAACCTCCTTCCTTCAGTCAGAGCATTAAAGATGGGTTGTGGCTGTGTCTTCCAACATGACAATGACCCAAAGCACACAGCCAGGAAAACCAAGGAGTGGCTCTGTAAGAAGCATATCAAGGTTCTGGAGTGGCCTTGCCAGTCTCCAGACCTAAATCCATTGGAAAATCTTTGGAGGGAGCTGAAACTCCGTATTGCTCAGCAACAACCCCGAAACCTGACAGATCTAGAGAAGACCTGTATGGAGGGGTGGGCCAAAATCCATCCTGCAGTGTGTGCAAACCTGGTAAAGGTTGTTTCTCTCATGTGGTCAAATACTTATTTGACACAGTAATTCCCAAATAAATTGTTAAAGGGGTCACCCGGTGCCACATGCACTATACACGCTGTTTGGACTGAAATGTGTGTTGGGAGTGTGTGTACACAACCACCCTATAATAATGAAGATCCACCAGTAGTTTTCTTTAAATTTAATAAAAATAAGTTGCCCCTTCTAAAATCAAGCAATTCTTGATTCAGTGTGGCGTCACACCAACAGAGGCCACTCCTACAATAGTTGATTGACAGCAGCGTGTCACACAGACTGAACTGGTGTCTTACCTCAGACCCGTCCTGAGTGAGCCGTCATCAGACCGAGATGCAGAGACAAGCAAGACTCCTAAGAGATTGAGGTGTTTTGTTGTTGAATGTAATTATGAACATAGCAGTAGTGATTTACCCCCAACATCTGAGTGACTGAAGATGCAGAGGATTAACGTTAGGTTTGGTTCTGAAGGGAAACGCGCGAATCATTCATGATCCAGCCTCACCTACAGAAACAGTGAGGATAATGTCTTAATTAATCTTTGCAAATCGTCTTTTCTAATAATGTGCTAATTAGCAAGTTTCACTATGAATACAGCTAAAAAGATCCTCCGAGAGTGCCTCGGAAAAGAGGGGTGGGGTAAGCGGAGCTCGTGAAGATTTAAAGATGAAGTACACAGAACAGAGTGATTTCTAAATACCTATTTTTGACAGACAAAAATGTAAATTTTTTAAACTATCTTTGAGGAATTTTAAAACAAACTATATTACAAACTTTCCATTAAGATCCTAAAGAATCATATTAGCTTGTGGAAAATTGGCTTTTGTATGACTCCTTTAAAAAAAATCATAGAACATGATTTCTGGATTTTTCTTTCTTCCTTACAGTGGAAATACACCCATGCTGAAAATTGTAGACCCCTCCATGAAGATAGAGAACACAGGGTGTGATGATCACAGGGTGATCAAATACTTATTGACCTTACTGAAACTATATATAAAGGACTTAATTTATATATGAAGTACCACATAAATTGCCACATTAAATGCTGTATATATAGTATGTACAGGTGCTGGTCATATAATTAGATATAATTAGCGTATCTTCAAAAAGTGAAACTTGTATAGTACATTCATTCCACACAGACTGATATGTTTCAAGTTTGATTTCTTTTAATTTTCATGATTATAACTGAGAACTAATGAAAACGTATGTATGTATGTATGTATATGTGGAAATATATGTATGTATGTATGTATGTATAAACATATATATATATATATATATATATATATGTACACTTAGTCTTTAGAAATTGTCCATGGCTTTATTGCAACATGTTGCCTTATTCGAAAAATTAAATAAAAACAAATAAATAAATAAAAACAAAAGTAAAGTACCAAGTAAGTTTTAGAAAGAGCCTTTTATGCTGGAGACGTTTAAGCATTGAGCTGCTTATTTGGATTCTTAGACTACCACTATCTTTCTTCTTTTGACCTTTCTGATTTTTTAAATATGCTAGTCAGTACTCCTTTTGAACGTGAAATATTCTTTATTCTGGTAGCTTCAAATATTGCAGCAGTGGGATTTATCATCTAATTATCGCATTGTGATGACAAAAAAAGGCATAAACTGCAAATAAATCCCTGAGTGCTGTGCAGAACCTGAGCGTTGAACATTCTGACACAGTTCTCCTGATGCATGTCAACATCCTCTTTTAGAAAATGCATTCACATCGTATCCTCTGAGGAAAACAGAGACAGAGGGGAAAAGCCGATGCTAGCGTGACGGCCATGCCACATTACTCTGTAAATGCTGACTGATTACATTTCACATGCAGCTCCAGCAAATTTCTAACTAACCTATTGCTAACCTACTCTTGTCACATTGTTTCCACTGTGAAACAGATAAATATGTTCTGATTCCAAAGACTTTTAGAAGTGGACATTAACTCTGTGACAGTGAAGCTGATTCAACTCTTAAATTGATTCTCAGTATACCTGAAAAATGACTTCTGTGGGAGTTGAAAAAACATGGAGGACCTGCTGTTGTCACTAAATTTACTAACATCAGTCCAGCAAAGATGTTTGTTTGTTCATAGGAACAGATTTGGAGAAATGTAGTATTACACCACTTAACTCTGCTGTGGATGGGTGCCGTCATAATGAGAGTCCAAACAGCTGATAAACTCATCAAAATAATCCACAATTAAACACACAAAACTTTTCTCTTCACTGGAGCAGTACGGCTTACTCAATGTTTCATCAGCTTTTTGGACTCTCATTCTGACGGCACCCATCCACTGCATAGAATTTGGGCATATAACTATATATTATGTTGCAACAAAGGGGCAAACTTATTTAAATCTTGATGCTCTGAGGCTGAATCCATTTACAGCAATAGAGTGGTTATTCCTTTAAAAATTGTGAAAAAAAAAAAAAAACTGAACAGAAAAGGTCTTGTGTTTCAGCAGCACCAATGACAATCTCGTCCTTTTTAACTTTCTCAAATTTCAGTCGATGTACTCTCTGTAACCACAAAGGTGCTACAGTACATAAATAGACTGTCTCTGTTGCTTTCTTGTTGCATCATGGGTCTGATGTCATGCTTTTCTTTATTTTCCTTGTATTTCATGTTTGCTTGTTTATTTATTAATTAATGCATCTATGCCTATGATCATATTGATCACAAGGAATATAAAAAAACTGACTCTTTTAACACACCAAAGGCTTAGACTGGAACTTATAAGGCATCGGGGGTAGAATTTTAAAATGATATTTGGTTTGGTTTTACTAATAATCCAGTGTCAGGATGAGAGGGCAAGACACTTCATGTTTTTTTTTTTTTGACATAAAGCAATCCATATATAGAGAAGTTTTGTTTTATTTGTGTAAACCTGCTTCAAGGATTATGGTAAATAAACTGTAATTTGTTTTGTAAAACATTGTTTAACAAGGATATTGAAATCTGAGTTCTCTTTTTCTATTAAGCTGCAGTAATTGATAGTCTCCTCTGACTTCCTCCCTGCCTCTAAAAGCAATTAAATAAATGTTAAACTGCTTCTAGACAGGACAGACATCATTTAATTAATATGAAAAAATGTTAATGTTGCTGACACAGTTATGGATGGACAGGCTAAAGATATTTGACACTTGGCATTTTTTTTCAAGAACTTATTAAGAGTATTTTAAACTATCATGTGATTCATTCACAGACTGTACTAATGTACTAACAGGTTTTTTCCCCCTCCATTGCAGACAATTAGGTTTTCTAGTGGTCTAGCACTCTCCGTTTTGTGGTTCACAGCTCTGCAAAACCAGGCTCATGTCAGGCGACAATAGAAGCACTAATTGCCATGTTTCCAGATGGATGAGCCAATAGCAAGTTACCTTCACCTGCTCTACACAAGTCACCCCTACTGCTCCTGTGGCAATGAGCCTCCTGTGGATTGTAGAATATCCAGTCGAAGAAATAAAAAGTGGGCCTCTACTCTTTTTGTTCCCTTGTTGGCCTAAAGCAGGAAAGAAAAGATGTAAGCAGTTTGCAATAACGTTATATTAAATGTAATAATTCACAAATAGCGTTATGGGTTTATTTTGGTTCGTATCAAGATCTATTTGACCTTGAAAGTACAATCATTTCTACTCATGTTTTTTCAAACCCATAAATTTTTTTCCCCTTCTGATTACAAAAGGATTTTTTTTCAGGCACTCTTTTTAAATCTAAGTTTTAACAACCCCAGTCAGAAATGTCCTTTTATTGAAAAGAGTGGCCAGAATATTATTCAGAAGATAGAATGTCGTATTTGGAACAACCTGAACAACCTGAGTGTGCATAAATAAATAATAGAATTTTATCTTTTGGCAAACTGTTTTGTTAAAGTAAAGGGTTAGGGTTAATTAGGTTTAGGATTACAGAACACATGCACAAACATGCAGAAACCGATTGAACTGAGGTCCCCTCAGGGTTCATTGTGCATAAATAATCTCAAAATAACTTTTTTTTTTTTTTTCTTCAGCTCTCAGCTTTTATTAAGTAAGGAAAAGAAGGACTGCTGGGACGTTTGTTAAAGAACAGAGAAGCACTTCATCCAAATTACTATCTCTAATCTATCTATCTTTCTATCTATCTAGCTTTCTATATGTTGATTGTATAATCCATACTGTACATACATATTTGGTCTTGTTTTTGTTTTGTTTTTTTCCTCCAAGTATTTGTAGTCTTTTACTTTAAATGACAGTGTAAATAAAGAATATTTGAACCAAATAAGTGGAAACTAAGGAAAATGATCCTATAATCTAGACATTAATTGTAAAGATGAAAGAAGTTCCCATATATGGGAAAATAAATATCCACAGAATGGAGTCTCTTCACAGATAAATTGCTCTTTAAATTGGTCGAGAAAATAAATACAACACAGCAAGAGAGACAAAGAAATCAGCACCGACAAGCTACTTTAAAGGAGAACAACTCACGCACACACACACACACACACACACACACTTGTGCATTATCACAATGACTCAATCTGATATGATGTACAATAATCTCCACAGCTCTATTGGTCTAATCTCTGTGCCTCTGCTTTTTGCTTTCTGTCAGGTGGACCAAGTTGTCAGTCAGGTTGGCAAAGCCATTTTCGGTTGTCAATAGGACGGAGGGGGAGTGCTGAGCGTCTCAATAGAAAAGGAGAAATTACAGCGTGACTGAGCTCAGTAGAGACCCATCCTACTGATGATGGATCGACATTCCTTGCAGCCTTTGCCCGTCTCTCTCACCCTTTCCCTTCACCAATATGATTGAAAGACACTCCAGGAGAAAGAAAGAAAGAAAGAGAAAGAATGACTATGGTACATCTGTGTAAAAGCAGTATTATTGGATGACGGAGAGCATAATGTTTTTGTATATGTTCTGGTAAGAGTTTCAGTTGTTTTTTTGTTTTTTCATGTACAGCAAACATTGTGAGGGTGTGCTGTCAATGTCTCTGTTGCTTTCTGAATGTCATTTCAGTCTGTGCTGTGTAGGAGTTTTGTAGTCGTATTACTGTTTTTACACAACAAGTTTTCGGCAGCCAAAGTCAAATACTATCTATTACTTTGGCACACTGAAGCAGATTTTGACTATTTTAGATAAAGACAGACAGACAGAAAGACAGACAGACAGACAGACAGATAGATAGATAGATAGATAGATAGATAGATAGATAGATAAAACACAGGTTAAATATGTGAACCCTGGCACACTTTTTATTGTATTGCGATGGTTCACAATTACAAATATCTGTGGACTGTTGATAAAAGTTAATCCTCTATCATGTTGGAAATAGGCCCTACACTAAATCCAACCATAAACCTACACAATAGTGTTTACAAATGCAAAACTGATATAAAAATGCATTTATTCATACAACCATGCCATTTTAACTTCCTTTTACACATTTTTGTCAAACTGTAGTTACACAGGATTTGAATCGGAGCTTTCGAGTATGTCTCTGTTCTCAGTGAGGTACCATACAAACCATTCCATGTAAGAAAATCAATAGATATAAAGCTGGATATGTGTGATGCTAACATTCAAAAGCCTCCGTTTTCAAATATTCCAGCATATTGATGTTGTTTTGAAGTCATAACATGATATTCTTAAGTAATTAAGTAGATAAGTAATTTTGTGAAAATTATCGTTTATTAATTGAAACTTTGCAAATTATTGCGAAAATAAATAAAAGGTGTTTTACTGCCTCTAGTGTTAATCTCTTTTGGAAACTGCAGTAATATGTACATTTAGGTATGTATTTCATGTACCGCTAAAAATGCTCCCAGGTATTTTTATGCAGTGAGACCATGTGGTTTCGGTCCTATGTATTTGAGACACATCTAAGTGAAGTGACTTGTGCATTTAAACTTAATTTTGCACACACACAGTTGTGAATACACACATGGAGCAGTGCTTTGCTGCAACACCCAGGGAACAGTCGGGGGGGGTCATGGTACTGAAGGAGGAGAGAGCGCTGGTTATTCACTCCAACCACCTACAACCCCTGCCAGACCTGGGACTTGAACCCACAACCTTTGGGTCACAAGTCCTAATGGATAGGTAGTAGGACTTGTAACCCATAGGTTACCCACGACTGCCCCAGAATGTTGTCTGACCCATTTCTAGCCCCATTTGGGGTTTCTCCTATGCCAGATTTGATGGTCTGAAAACATAAAGTCATTGCTTTCACTACAATCTTAGCCAGACAAGCTCTTCTACTTAAGTGGAAGCATAGCTCCCCATCATCTCATGACAGGTGGAAACAGGACATTTTCTGTTGTGATAGATTGGAGAAATTGAGAGATTCACTCTCTGGTTCACTTTAATCTTTTTACAAGGCTTGGGATCCCTTCCTAAATTACATTAAAGGCTTACCTTGCTCACCTCCAACTACAGCAGTTTTCTTTGGCCTAATATTTTTCTTTCAATGATGTTACATTATTTAACTGTCACTTAAAATGCTAATAAATTATTTGAGATATAAAATAAATATAAATAACTATAACTTTAATTACCTCAGGAAATACCTGAGGAAATAACCTTGTCTTGTTGGTATAGGCTCATTGATTTGTTCATTGTAATACCTTGTTCTTCGTAGCTGAAGCTTTACACTGGATAAACTGTGACTGAGTTTTGGTTGTTTCAGAAATGAAAAAGCCTCTTTCGCTTAATATGTTTGAATTCAGATTTGAAAATATACAGTTAAGATTCTAAAACACAAATCTCTCTTTTATATTTGCATATTTATTATAGCCAAGTAATAAATGAGAGTCTGACTGTACATTACAGCATTTTTATGTACACTGATTATTAGTGCTATTAATGTACGTATGTTTTATATGATATTGTGGGAATGGGTTTATGAGTAATTAAAAGTGAATTTTTTTTCAGTTCTGTGAAATACTTTGAATTCCCTCCCTTACAGAAACACAAGTTCAAGTTTACTTAATTTCAAAATAAATAGGTCATTGAATTATGATTGGCACACAACTCAGCTATCCACATAAACCTCATACCAATGTGTGTAAAAAAAAAAAAAGTGCTGAGATGTGGTCAAATGCACCAGATACAGAATTAGTACTTACTTTTTTCTCATTCCTCAGATATATGGACTGTAGTGGATATGTCATGTTCTCAGTGATATATCTGACACAATGTACAGCGATCATAGCTCAGAGATAGAATTCTTTAAAAGGCAAAGGCCGTTGCTGACACATTGAATGTGAATTCACTATCATTCAGGCAGTCGAGAAACTCTTTCTCAGAAGATGATGATCTGAATCTGGTGAGTAACTGTAGGAGCGGTACTTTCATTCAAAGGGATCGTTGTATCTGATCAAATCTCTGATCTCCACCATGTTCATTTAAATGATTGCGCAAGCGTATTTGTGCAGGGCCTGTTCTTGCGTTGAAGTAAACCTCCTGATCCATCTAGTCTAGATATCAAGAAACTGAACTGAGGTTAATAGGGTTTATATTCATATTTGATATTGGTATAGGACGCTATCAATTTGACAATTATGAATACTTTTCCCACCAGTATAAAGTGCTGTACATGTAGTAGAGATCCATCTTGTTTCTGAATATTTAACATTCATATTCAGACTTCAACAAAAAAGGAGCACCATGTTTTATTTAGCACCATTTCATGTGATTTCATACTCTTTTCTCTCCTAGGATTGTTTGGCTGAAGTTTCACCAAGATACATTTTCTCTTGTTTGTCTGTGTCAGAGGTTACGATTTTTTGTTACGTCTATCTGCAGGGAAATGGATTGCTGTAGATTTGATGAGTAGATTTGGTAGTTCATCTATTTCAGTATAGAAATCAGAAATCACTTTGTTCAGTATATTACTTTGTAAAATCCATTTTCTTATGCATTTTATTTTCCATCCAAAATGTCCATATGTTCAAATCCCAAATGTAATTTACGAAACATGAAAAGAGACTATTCTGCTGCAAGTCAAAAACAACAATAAAAAATAAATAAATAAATTGAAATAACTACTTTTGCCAAATCAGCAAACCAGACTTATTTCCAAACATACACTTATGAGGGATTTATGAGAAATTTTCTTAAAGAAATCAGTCATGCATTTTAAAACCCTGATATTTTGCCCTTTTTCCCTGAATTAAATTTGCGGTGTTAGTCAAAGTTATTGTAAAGTTCCCCTTCAGTTGATCAAGTCATGTCAGATATGGCACTTGTCGGCTCTGATCGGCAGTGCTTGTGCGGCCTGCGGAGAAGCTGCATCTGCAGTATGTGCTACGGCATTGTTGCAAGTCCATCAGGCCAAGGCACTGACAGACCTGCACGACGGTGGTCATGACCCAGAAGTTCTCAGAGAACTCCGTACCACCACAGACCTCATGCTCAGAGCGACGAAGGTTAAGTCATGGACTCTGGGTTGTGCGATGTCCACGATGGTGGTTCAGGAGGTCTATATGTGGCTGTGTCTTGCGGACATTCAGGCAGACAAGACACAGTTCTTGAGTGCTCCCATGTCCCAGACCGGCCCCTTCAGGCGACACAGTGAAGAACTTCGCCCATGAGTTCTCTGCTGCTCAAAAGCAGACTGGGACCATTCTGCCTCAGTGTGCAGCTGCTGTCCACCCGGCCGTCGATGGCAGCACCTCATCAGCTCGTCGCTGAGGACGCCGCCCCCACTCCCATGCAGCCAATGCATCTGCCTATCTAGGCAGCACTGGGAAGCCGGCCTCAAGGCAGCTGCCCTGCCCATCTAGGCCCAACAAACTTGGTGATCAGCTGTAGCTGGATGCAATCAGTGCATGCCAATGTTCACTGGCATGTTTTCATACACGCAAAGTAGATTGGTCCTCTCGAAGCAAGATCCCGATTTGTCTGTCATATCTGACATGACGTCTCCGTTCCCTTCTTCAGGGAACGAGGGTTACATACGTATTCGAGATTTTTGTGTTTAGTCTTACGTGATCATTCCGCTTTTGACATTTTCTGTCAGGTCTAATATAGCTGCTGTTGTCCTGTCTTTTCAGAAGTCTCTTTGGAAAGCTTTCATTATTGTGTGACAAGTTCACTCTAATGAAGATTCACAGGAATAATTGTGTCTGTCTCTCTTTCTTGATTCATAAAAGAATAGTTCATCTCAAATGTAAAATCTTCAGTTTTATTTACTCAGCCTCATCTCAGTCCAAACCTGTATGTTGTTATTTAGTTTATTATAACTTGAAGCTGTCAGCTCCTTAAAAAAAAAGAGTAATCAACTTACATTCTACATTCTTTTTTTGCATGGCAAGAGATGCAAAATGATTGCTTAGTAATTTTTACTGTTTCATCTAAATAACTTGTTTGGAATGACCAGTTTAATCAATGTTCATAATGAATAAAATTGATCAAGAGTGACAGTAGAGATATTTATATAATGTTACAAAATGTCTCCTCTAAAATACATAAATAAATAAAGCATCCCACATTGATTATAAAAAAAAAATACTTTTGCATATACTTTTTACAAATACTTTGACCATCACCATGTTGAAATAATTTCTAAAGGATCATGATCATAAACATGCACTCTCAGAAATAAAGGTAAAAAAGACATTACTGAGGCGGTACCATTTCAAAAGGTAAACTTTTGTACCTTTTAGGTGATAATATGCACACTTAAGTATTAATATGTACTTTTAAGGTACCAAAATGGACCCTTTGGTGCAAAAGTGCACCATTTAAGAGGTACTGTCCCAGTGACAGCTTCCGTACCTTTGTTTCTGAGAGTGTGTAGTACATCACTGTTTTAGTCAAAGAGCAAGAAAAATAAAACATCATGACATGATCCCTTTCAATACCTTTTCTGAGGTGGAAAGCAGATGGGTCATCCAGTTAAGAAATCACAGGCTGTAAATTGCTGCACTAAAGAGAATCAATAATCAGTTTCACCAGACGTCAGCTAATTATATGAGGCCACAATCATATATTACCTTCATCACTGCATTTACAGCTCATAGAATAAAAAGAAAAAAAAATCTCTGATTTTAATTAACACACAGACAGCGATTATAGCAACTCATTCCTCAATTTCAGCTTATGTGCTTCTTTCTTTCTTTCTTCCCCCCTGCCCTTCTTTTCTCAACGAGCGGTGTGTGTGTGTGACCTTGAGCCTGGACTCCTCCTTCTGTCTGCTGCAGTCATGAGGGGCTCAAGCGCAATGATAATGAATCCATCAAGCACCTGAAGCCACAATCTAAAGCTGTGATAACCATGACAAGTGCACACAGACACACACACACTTGAGGTATATCAATATGATAGAGCTTTGGATTCTGGAAAGTTAGAACAGCCATTCTCTCAGGAAAAGCCAGCATGAAATGCCCTTTCAAAGTAAAGTTCAGTCAGTGTATGTGATTGTGAAGGTAACTAAAGCTGTTTTTAGTTACACACGCTTTCTGCAGAGCTCTGTGGTTTCAAGGAGTGAATTTCTGTTTGCTGAGAACCAGTTTTCTTTGATCAATTGAAAGAGCACCAGCTGTTTCTGAATATAATGCAGGTCTACAACCTTTTTCAGATTGTGGACCCTCCTTGGTGGATAGAGATGCTCTGTTACAGATAGTATAAATCTGCTGCATTAAACATACCAATTCATATTTTAATCCAGACTTATAATGTGCCCTGAACTGTACTGACATATGATGCTTGCATATTGTAGATATGCATTCAATTTAATTGTGACAAAGCATTAAGCTGAACTTCAGCTTTTTCAGTTTAGCTATATTTTAAAAGAACTCAGTAAAAATAGAACAACCAACTATAAGGAATTTCCCATATTTATTTTTAGAAGTGTTTTGCATTGCTCTTTATTTTAGAGTTTAAAATTGCTGATATAGTCAATAATAAGCAAAAACAAACAAACAAAAAACTTACATAACATGTTTTCTGTGAGTACATGTTTATTTTTTCCTCCCTAGTTAACTTATTGTTATTAATTACAACATTTATAATTTATTTTTTATTATTTTTGGCCAATATTTTTTTGTCATATTTTATTTATTTATTTTTTTAAATAATATATATATATATATATATATATATATAAAATCAGATTTAAAGTTTAAGAAGTTTACAAAGTTTATTATTTATGGTTGCAATCTCCCTTCTTGCATTGGAGGAATGTTTAGCATTCAAAATGTGACTGACTGAGATGGCATCGTCATAATATTTGCATCCTAATTTGTGATTGCTCTCTTCTTCCTTGCATCTGTTTATCCAAACATGACATCTAAATGGCAAAGACAGTGCGATATTGTGTGTTGATTCTCACACAGCATCTAAAAATAAGACACATAGTAAGCGTCTTGACAGTGGTAAAATGGATGCTCTAATTCTAAAACATAAAACTAAAACTTTAGCAATATTACTTGGCTGATTTTCGAGCACTATTATTATTTTTTTTTTCTGGAAATGCAAATCTAGTCTAATTTAGCCCTTTATTCTCACTTCAAACATTTTCTAGGTAAACACAATATCAGGCTTATGAAGCTCTAAGAAATAAACCCCACCACTTTTTTTTTTTTTCTGACTAATGTACCTCAGAAGAAATGCTCAAAAGCTCCATTTGCTCTCAGCGGCTCCAGATCTGTGCATTTCATGAGTGTAACACTGATTCTGCCTTTATGAGATGGAAGGGTTGAGGGTGTGATTCACAGATCGAATGCAAATGAAGCTGATGAGTATCAGGTTAGTCACGGAAGGGATAGCTGTATGTTTTTCATCAAGGGCTTTTTAGAGCTCTCTGGCACTCTTAGCAAAGGGAAGATAAATCAAGGTGATGACCTGTGTGTGTGTATTTGTTGTCTGCATATCTCAATTTGTGAGTGAAGTCTCATTCTCTAGTGAAGGATTGATGACGCCTAATGGGCTCTAATATCTAATGGAGATTGACAGTAATTCAGTGACGCTACCAATTAGCATGCAATGGCAACCGTCCTGCAGTAACTCTCCGTGTCTCTCCCTTTATACCCTGCATATCCTCTGACCTTTGATGCAGTGTCCTGCTCACAGAATATTCTGTTATGCATATATAACAAAATCGATTTAGAGTAATTAATTCACTGGAATATCCTCTACAGTGAATGGGTGCCGTCAGCATGAGAGTCTAAACATCACAATAATCAACAAGAAACCCACACCACTGCAGTCCAACAATTAACAGCCTTTCTTAAGTAAAAAGCTGCATGTTTGAAATAAATAAATTAATGAATATTTGTTTTAACTTAAACTGTGGCTTCCGGCCAAAATATGTGTCCACAATAACGCTTCCTCCAGTCAAAAAAATATACTTACCTAAATAAATAAACCCATCCCCGGTTGTCCTCTAACTTCAAAATTGAAGTGAATGATTCTGAATGTTTTTCAATAAACAAAAGTGCTTGATCTGTGCAGATTCCTCTCCTGATTCAGATCAGGTGACTGGAGAAAGCAATATTATGGAAGGAATGGTTTGAATTCCAAAAACATCTTAACATCAGTTTTTCGTTTCACAAGATGTTAATCAATGTACTGGAGTGGTTATTATTGTGTTTTTATCAGCTGTTAGGACTCTCATTCCGACGGCACCCATTCACTTTAGAGGATCCATTGTTGATCAAGTAAATATAATGCTAAATTCTCTCAAATCTGTTCTGATGAAGAAACAAATATATTGGAAGGTCTGAAGGTGAATAAATTGCAATTACTGTTCCAAAAAAACATTGTTGCAACATAAACCATTTCAAATAAATATGCTGATGATATGCTTTGGCACCTTGAGCAACCAAAAGAAAGAAAGTATATTGATGCAAAATGGATATTTTAATTTACCGTAATCAAATCATAAGGAATAGAAATAAAATACATAGTGGATACATAGTACATAAAAATACATCAGTTCAGCCTAGAAGTGTACCATAAGTCCCGTATGTTTCTGTAAACATGTAGACAAAGAGAGAGCCATGCAATTTATCTCTCAGCATGCAGGACACATTCTTTCCGACAAGGAGTAGACAGCAGCTGTGATGACTAACAGCTCAACTTTCACTCTTAACCTCAGGACCGTGACCTTGTTCTTTTTATCATCCCCTATAAACTGTGTTGATTGCTGCATACAGACTCTGACCTTGTGCAAATCAGGTGTTGTGTTCATTCTCATGTAGACAGTAGAATAGACCACAGCTTTTTTTTTTTTTTGTCTTTGTGTACAGGGCTCATATGACACAGTCCAGCATAGTGATGACCTCTAGTAATTGTTGTGCTTCTACATAACCATTTATCGTGACCTTCAGCTCTGATATGAGTGATCGCATTCTAAACACGGATGGATTGTAATGGCAGCAATCCAATTTCATTCAGATTTTCACTTCACATTCGCATCAAAAATGAGTAGGTTTTCAGCCTCTCTATAGGGGCTGAAAGGCATTGCACCAGTTTACATGTTACAGATACAAATGCTATTTCTACTCCATTCAGTTTTTGCTAGATCCTCTTGATTTGTAGTTATGTTCATTGCTTTGACTATAAATAACTTGAGTTGCTTTCTGGGGTTTGTCACACAATTGATTTTGAAATCCTCACCACTGTGCAACCCGCATACACCATATGGGCAATTGGGCACGTGCCCATGGGCTTCACATCCAAGGGGGGCACCATGCAGGGCTGCATAAATGTTTTCAAATAGTGTGGTGCGGAAACAGTTTAACAGCCAAAGATGTTATAGTAAATATACACTGTTTTTGCAGCTCATTGCGTTCCTCTGCTGATCTGGGGCCCTGGGCAAATGTGTGGCGGGTCTGTGCGTTAATCTTTCTGTGGCTACCGACCACAGTTGTCTTGATTTAGCGAACAGCCCTGTGCAAATTTACACAGATCACCATTTAGGTACTCAACAGAATAACCACAAACAAAGAATCTCCAGCCATAAAACAACCTGCACTTTGTGGGTTTTTTTCTTGTGTTATGTTGTTGCGTTTAGGGTCATTATTTTTAGCCTTGCATCTTTGTCTAGAAGCGGTACAACAAAGAGATTGTATGTCATCTGAAACCTTCACCGAGCACAGAAGCCTTTGTCTCATTTCAATCCTGACAGCGTGTCATCCCTGTGATGCTGTGTTTATTTTCATGCAGTCGGTAGACTAGATCACAGTCTGTCCCTCTTGGAAAAGGTGTGTATGACATATACCGGCACCGTGATGACTTCTGGTAAAGTAATTGTTTTGTGACTTTACATTACCATTTCTTGTCAGATGTGTCATATCTATTCAGACTGGAAAGGGGAACATGTAACACCAGATTTTTTAGTCTGTTTTAAATGCAGAAATGGAACTTTAATCACTGAAATTAATTATTATAGTAGGTTAAATTGTTGTGTTTAAAATGCTATGGCATCCATTAAAGTGCCCCTATTATGCTTTTTCAAATATGATCCTTCATGCAGTGTCATTTAGCTGTACATAATCTGCAAAGTTGTGACATCGACAGTGCACGATAAATAAAGTTATTGTCTATCAAACAAAAAAAGAGTCAGCTCACATTCACCTAAACGAGTCGTCAGCAATTCTTATTTTCTTCTGTTATGGATCTACATCACTTAGTAACATATTTGCATAATGTCCGCCCACGTTCTACGACGCAAACAAAATACGTTTTTGTACATTATGCTGTGTAACAACCCTGCAGATGTCCTGGTCACCAGCTAACTTGTGTTTTTGTAGTTCTATTGTTCAGCTGTTGGCCTAATGTAGTCTAATACTGTGAATGATGCAGCTTGACTGTCTGTCTGTCTCATCATAAGTTTAAGGCCCCATTTACATGAAAGGAAAGACACAGGTATTACCCTGCGGTTTGGTTATGCACCAGAAAATGCTTAACATCATGTGAGTGCCCTATTTACATAGGTTTGGCATAGTTATTATGGCGCTCAACGGTGTATTTATGGGGGTTGATATAAACAAAGTTTTTGGAAAATGATGTGCACAATGTTATTATTGAAAAAGGAGGGGAGGAAATATCTGTTTCTCTAAATACCCAGCTATGTGCACATGTGGCCTGAGTAATAATAAACAATGGCTTAACCCAGTGTTATGCATTATACATTGCTAAAGTTCACTACGTAGAGGTGTGCCCAATTCGCTATTAGTGATTTATTTTTGGAAAAAACGAAAGTGTTTTTTGACCTTGCATACATGTAAACCTGTTTTAAGAGACTCACAAAACAATATTAGCATACTTTTAAAATGGCATTATAGGGGCACTTTAACATGCCTAGATTAGTCATTCCTGTTAAATCATACCTTTATTTTTTAATTAATGAAACATAATTTCACCACCCACACTGATAAACTTGCAATTTTTTCTCTTGGAATTTTAATTTCCCTCAGGCCTTCCTAAACAACAAAAAAGAGACTGAAAAATTACTCATCTTAAGGCCATCCAAGAAGTAGTTTGTTTCTTCATCAGAATAGATTTGGAGAAATTTAGCATTTTATCACTTGCTTATCAATGCAGTGAATGGGTACCGTCACAATGAGACTCCAAACAGCTGATTAAAAACTCAACATCAACATCTTATAAAGTGCATATTTTCCAACCAATTTTCCAACCACTTAACCATTGTTTTTGGCTAAAATATGAGTGTTCTGTCCATAACATTACTTTTTACAGTGGAAAAGTCATCTCATCTGAACCAGGAGAGAAATATGCACAGGAACGTTTACAGGCAAAAACAGTTCTAAACAAATATGTCGGTGGGTTACTTGGCGGTGCCAGTTACTTGTGGACTACTGTAATGTTTTAAGACTCTCATTCTGATGGCACTACATTCACTACAGATGTACAGATGTGCTAATTTACTTAGATGATTTTTTTCCCCAGAAAATTTTTATTTCTGATTGAACTGCTCTAAATTTTAGAGAAGGGAAGGGGGCGGGGGTTATACAAAATAAATTGTTTAAAAATAAAAAAGTGAATTTTGTGACTTACATTGTTAAAAACAAAGTTGATAGTCTTAAAGTCATAAAGTGCATGAAGCCCCTCTTTCTCAGGACCTTCAGCCTGATGTAGGTGTTCACATACTCCTGTTATTCACTACCATTCATTCTATTGATTTAGTGAACAGCATTCTTCAAATAACACAGATCACAATTTAGCTCAAGGTGGAAGTGTTATTCCACAGTATTAAATACGTTTGAGCCAGAAACTAAACATGTACTGTGTGGGAGGGTTTTTGTTGTTATTTTGCGCGTGACATTTTCTGGTATTGTGATGACCTCTGAAAATAGTTTTGTGACCGTACGTATTTCTTGTGATCTTCAGCCCTCATACGGGTGTTGATATTCTCAAGTTATCCGCAGCAGCAGTCATTCTCTTGAGTTAGCGAACATCTTTTTTTCAAATTCACACAGATTACAATTGAGCTCTGGCGAAGGTGTTATTCTGTTGAAAACAACCAGTACTTTTTGTGTGTTTTGGCTGGTTTTGCGGCCATTATTTTTAGCCCTGCATCTCTGTTCTCGAGTGGATAACTAAGGAGTTTGTCTGTCCGAAGCCTTGACCGTGCGCAGAAGCCTTTGTATCATTTCACTCTTGACAGCATGTCATCTCTGTGACTAACTAAATGACTGCCTGCCACAGCTGACAAATCTACCAAAACACAATGACACCCACCATGTCAGAATTATTTCAGAAAAACTGTGAAAGTAAATGTACTGCCCCTGGGGTGGGGTGACTGTGGGGCCAAAGTTATGGCAAGATGACAGCAGAAACTTTCGCTCGCCGAGTCCTGAAAAGAGGCTATTTTTTCTTCCTGTAACATTGAGTATTTGGCAGGACCTTCTACTGGGAATTAATCTATCTCTCTCCTTCTGTCCTTCTCGCTCTTTTACACACAAATACACACACCTTGTGCCTTCATTTTTGTCTCAACATGACTCTAAAATATGGATACTGTCCCCACTCTCTACCCTGATTTTCAGCTTGCATGCTTCCAATAAATAAACCTGTCATGACACTGTCTTTACTTGTGTTATTTCTGGACCAATCACTCCCAAGGTGAAGAGACACTTTCATGTCATATGAAAAGACACTTGTGTGTGTGTGTGTGTGTGTGTGTGCGCTCGCACATGTTTGATGGGAACAGCTGCATATAGTGGTCTTTTGAATAAGATGACAGTAAGGCTTTCAAGAATTAGATGTTAGGTCTAATTTGGTTTCTTTCTTGACCTGTCATTGTGAGTGAACATAAAAAAATGCTGGCCACTCTGGCCTCATTGAAAATATAATGGCACTTTCCATGAATAGGGTTCAAAACCAGGCCCGAATCTCTCTCTCTCTCACTTACTTTAGATTTTTTTCAGGGTGAATTGATTTTTATACAGTGATACATTTTATTTATTTATTTATTTATTTTCAGTTTTTAAAATTTTATTCATAGGGGCTATCTATGAGTCCAATATTGATGTATATAAAAAATTAACAAATTACATAATATTAATAGCAATTTGGAACTTTTTTGTTTTATTTTGTCAGTGACAATTTGCCCCAAACCTTCATTGATTACACATATATATATATATATATATATATATATATATGTGTGTGTGTGTGTATGTGTGTATAAATGAAAATAAAATACAATAAAACATTATGTATAATTATTTTTGTTTTTTAAGGTAAAATAAAATTAGTTTTCTTTGTTTGTTTATTAACAAAAGTTTAGTAAAATATTTGTAATGGAAAAATGACACAGCACTTGTTGCACTGTGGATGCAACAGAATATAATAATTTAGGTATTTATAATTAATTTGATATTCTAATATTTTAATTAATTTGATAATACATTTAAATATGTTACTATGATGAGGTAAACATTGATTTAACAGATTTTAATAATTAGAAGGTGAATTAAAATTAGGTAAACAAAATTAGTATTGTAAAACTGGATGCAGGCATTTGGTGTGTTTGCTAAATGAAATTTATATGCAATAAAATATTTTAAACTCATGATAATAGAATATGTGCCCTCAATATACAGATACAATAAAACAAGTGGTATATTCATGCAATGTGCCTATTATTGAACATTTCTTACATGTGGTTTGCTGACCTATTATTGTTATCATAAAACCCCAGGTGTCCTGATCTCAATGAGAACATGATGATATTGTCTGTCTTTGTGTTTAGTCTGTACTTACTGAATCTTTATTCTCCATGTCTGCCCTGTACCCTTCCAGACCTCTATATGAAAGCCACTGTGCTGAATCCACTGGGGGCTTCACAGTGCCAAACAAATATCCTGTATCTCTCAGCTCCACTCACCTAAAAACCCTCCGTAGAGACAGTGAGGAAGCTTGTTTCATAGACAATATCATTATAGCTTACAATAGCGCTGATGAATATTTCATTGTGTGTATGTTCAGCATTATGTAGAGGTGTTTCGAGTTCCCACCAAGTATGAAAGGGACACTCACACTTGCTAAGTGTGTGTGTGTGTGTGTGTGTGTGTGTAAATGTGCTTAGTGTCTGCTGTGCTGAGACCACAAAGCTGTCAGTCCATTGTGGCAACGGGGAACCTTGGAATTGTGTGTGTGTGTGTGTGCATGTGTGTCTCTGCCACCCTTTTTGTCTGCTAGCATCATTTCTATTCAGACAGCAACATAAACACTCTCCCTCATAAACACACTATTAGATTATGGAAATGAGAGCAGGGAGCATCTATTCCAGTGTAATTCCTTTAGGGAGGCGTTTAATTTGAACAAATAAATAAATAACAGCCCTGCATCAGGTGTTTCGTGAGAGGTATTGTGTAAATATAGCGTGGAATACAAAATAATAATCACAGCGTTTGATGAAGAAAGTTCATGCAGATGAAGCTTGTCACTTTTAAAGTTGCTCGCTGAATCTCATTACGCCAAAGAGTCTCTGGGTCTAAAACAGAGCTGACATTTGCTGAGATGTTTTTCAAAGAATGTTGAAAATGACCTTTAATTTCTGCACCGGCCCTAACTTCTTTGTCTAAACTTTGTTCGATCTGATGCATGTTGATTAGACGCAAGATGGCCACAGCGCTGCGCATTTATTTAAATATTGCGGGTAGATGCATAAAGCTTTACTGAGCATTTTGTATTCTGATGATACATTTGAAAATGTTTATAATCCAGTTATCAAACCCATTAAGGTTTAGTTTCTGTTTTAAATTGTAATTACTCGTGAAAAAAAGTCAAAGAAGTGCAAACAGAGTTAGAAAATGAACAAACAAACATAAAGACTACATTTAAATGTGCAAATTTGTAATTTTAACATGCATGTGAAACCTTTTCTCAGGTTTATGATTATATTTAAATAATATTACTCCACATTTGGTTTTTGGTCATTCATATATGCTATTATTAGAATTATAATGTATCTTAAAGAGACAGACAGACACACACGAAATAGACTGGTTTTAAGTATCATAAAAGTGTTCCATATGACTCATGCCCAATATTAGTTTAATAAAAACTATAATTGAGTCTGCGGTTGTTACGTCTCTGTCTGTGTTAGTTTCATTTTCATTGTCTTCCTGTTTTGATTTAGGTTGCATGTCCACGTTTAGATGTTCCTGTGTTTGATTCATTATTAGTTAATTAGTTACCTCCTGCGTTCCCCAGCTATCCCGAGTTCTCCCCTCGTTATGTTTGTATTTAATATCTACGTGTTCTAAGTTTCAGTTTCAGTTTTTGTTGGCTAGATTGGAGAGTGGCAATCTTCG